>SDVV010005034.1:0-19578 GCA_016164225.1 Gammarus roeselii | reverse complement strand
CCGTCCGATAGCTTACTCGGGCACAAAACCAGTTCCGGTGCCCTTACGCTCCCGACCTCCCCCATTTCTGCGCGAACCCCCATACGCTCGGTGAGTCAAGGTGCATGCATCGCGTCCTACCCCGAACGGCTCTTTTATCCCTATCTATAATCCTTCACATCCGCGTTTTGCTCCGGTATATACTACTTCTCTCACAGAAGTAATTTCGATACAAATATAAATAAATTAATGAATTGTACCAATCACCGTACCATTTTTAAGTTGCAATCGCCATCCTAAAACGTAACTTTGTTCTCAATTCTTCTCTTGGAGAACTCCGTCCATCTGAGTTTTGTACTCCCCCACTGAATTATACTGATTGTCGTCCATATATGTACGTAGGTATGTACGCGTATATGTGTGTATTTTTATGTGTACATGTACATGTGTTTGTATATATATGTACGTGCATGTATATGTATATTAGTGTGAATATATAGGTGTTGGTATTTATTTAATGGTACATTGTGTATTCCATTCGGTTCCATGAAGGACAAGCCAGCCGCCTACTCGAGATGAGCTGCGATGTATTCGTTAATTCTGGAAATCATCAATCCCATGCCCATGAGTTTCTCACTTAAAAATATAGCACATATTGTAGAAACTGCTTTGCAACACGAAGTAGCTACAAATCAGCCGCCGACAGGAGATGTGCTGTCACAAATTCATTTTTATTTCTCGCTTCGCTAATTCAAATACGGCATTTAAAAAAAAAAAAGTTTGATGTGGTAGACCTAAGTATTGAAAACCCATTGCTAGACGATGGAAAAAAATATATATGTTCAACAGTAGGTAGGCATGATATGCTTTTCACGCTTATCTCTAGCTTCTTGCATCTCTCGGCACCACCATGGTTTCGGAAAGAAGGTTGAAGACACATGTTGGGGGAATGCTTGCCTCGGCTGCAGCTTGAAACATTTCGTATCGTTGGGCGATGATTTCATGTTCCGAAAGGTTTTCGACGATGTTGTTCATATCACTCCACGCGATGTGTGCTGAGTATTCCACCCAGCTGGCTTTCCGGTAGTTGAATCGAAGTTCATGTGGGGCAGGGTTTCTTGGTTGATTGGAAAGAAGCGATATGATGACTGGGTTATGGTCGCTGTCGTGTGTTGAAGGCAAAACTCCCCAAACGAGTTGGGGTGCCAGAGTTGGGGAGCATATGGATAAATCAATGACAATTTCACTTTCGGGGGTGATTCGTGTGGGTTGTCCGTCGTTGAGAAGGACCAGGTTGTGAGTGTTTATGGTGTTAGCCATCATCCCTCCCCTGGGGTCTGTTCTCACGCATCCCATGTTCCATGGTAGTTGTTGAAGTCTCCAAGGAAGAGTATTGGTGAGGGCAGTTGGCTTAGCAATTCGTTCATTAGGGCTTCCGAGAGGTCATGGCTTCGTGACGAGTAGATGGACACCACTGTTATTAGCCTTGAGACGCATATCTTTGTGGCGATAGCTTGGAGTTCTGTTCTCAGGGGAAGGGGGAGATGAGGTACACTTTGGTGGAGAATATGTGTCACTCCGCCGTGAATAGTCACGTTGGTGTGGCCTTCGCGGCGGTGTATAACATATTGGGAGATTCTGGAGGTAGCGGTCTCCCAGAGTTTGATCTCTTGGAGGCCTATCACCAAAGGTTTATGGGTGGCGATTAAGGATAGCAACTAGTCTTTCTTGTTTCCGAGTCTCTGGCAGTTCCACTGGAGTTTTTTGGTGTTCATTTTGAAGGCTGTTCGCACTCTGACCATGATGATCTAGAGTGGTTGCTTGATTTGCTGGAGCTTCTGTGGTGCTCGCGTTTTTGAGCCCAGGGGTTCCGGGTCGGTACTGTTCACGGGAGTGTCTGCCTTCGGTGGGAGGTGGTCTGCTGTGGTTGCTGCGGTCGCAGCTGCGAGTGCTCTTGTGGGAAGACGAGGGTGTGTGCTTTTTGTGTTTGCTTTGTGAGCGAGTGCGCTCTTCTTCTGTGGTAGCCTTTTTCATCTGTGTGGGTGGTTGTGTAGAGTGTGAGATATTTGGGTCAGGTAAAATGACAGGTTGTTCAGAGGTCTCGCTTATGAGCTCTTCGAGATGCGCTGTCAGCGAGGCCGTGATCGTTCTCGCTGGTGGTGTGTTTGTGAGTCGAGTTTGAAAACGGGGGATCTTGTTCCTCGCAGTGGTTTTCCACGAATGGAGCCGCATTTGTGACAGGTGAAGGTAATTTTGGGTTTTAGTTCTGGTAGGCCCTCATTTGAGAGTTGTTACCTATCTTTTTGCTCAGTGGCGCCTGGGTATCGGAGGTTTCTTCATCTCTTTGCCTTTTCATTTTTATAGTAGTGTACCTTGCTGCGTGGTCGACTGCGGGGGATGCATTCATCGCGTCGTCCTCCTGGTCTATGCGTAAATCAATTCTAGAACTGTGCGTCTCTCGTGCGAGGGCGGTCGCTGGGCTGAGTGAGTAAGCACTGCAGCTAGGTAAGAGTGTTGGGGTCTTGTTACGCTGTTGTTCTGATGATGTGTGGATGTCGTCAGGGGAGTTTGGTTGAACTGTCGATTTGACTGCTTTGGCATGATTGAGGCGGTTTGGGTTATCGTTTTTCCAGATTTGGATGGCTTGTTTCCGTGTAACTCTGCGTTCGTTTTGTGTGATATATTTATTTTTGGTCCATGTGTACTTGGCAGTCGCGGTCGCCTGCCTCATGGTAACATGAGCAGTGGTAGCATTTAGGGTAGCGGGCTGTGCAGTCTTTCTGTCGTGCTCGCCAGCGCACTTCTTGCAACGTTGGGGTGTATGTGGCTGGCAGTATGCGATGATGTGGCCGTATTCAAGGCTTTTTCTGCACATTGGGGACTATGTTGCAACTGGGTAGATTGTGGTTCTTCTTTGTTCACCCGGGATCACAATGAATTCCGGTGCATCGTGTCCTGGGAAGGTAATTTAGTATGCAGTAGAACTTTCGTTACGTGATTTTATCCATGTCGCTTGACGGACTTGGGTAACTCCGTGATCTACAGCTAGACCTTAAGCGAAAGCACTGAGGTCTGTTGTAGGCGTGTAACGGGAGGTGTATATAATTCATCTGGTATCATTGAAGGACGGATGTATTTCAACTGTAACTTTGAGTTTGTTTATGTGGGTAATCTTTTGTATAGCGTTACTTTGCTCACGTTCTACGACGTAGGCTAGATATTTATTTCCCTGTCGCTGTATTTCTTTTGGTTTTCCTCCTAGTTGTTCGGTGAGTGACTTCATCATTATAAATGGATTAGTTGAACAGGCAACTTTGCTTGCACCACTTTCGTTGAACGTTATGAGGAAGTGAGTGGGAAACGGTGCCAATCTTCTCTCCCGGATAGGAGGGTCATTTTGGGAAGAGCGCATCAAGACTACAGCCTCTCGTCGCCCGACCCCGTGATCTATCTGGTATTGGAGGATCGCTCTCTCCTTCCCCTCCTCTAGGCAGTCTCTGTGTCCGGTGGGGTGTAAATCTACTTTGCAATAAAAACAGTGCTGTTCCTTGGACTGGCTCGACTGGGGATCTTCCCGTTTGTCGTGGTCGTCCTGGGAGCATTATGAGCATCTTTGTTTACCTTTACAGTTTCCTCTAGTGTGTCCGTATTTCTGGCATTTATGCATCGCATCGGAGGTCTCTCAAATGGTGAAACCTTGGTTTTGGTGACGCAGAAGGGAATGTCTAGATATTGTGGTGGAGTAGGGCAGTTGAATTTTAGTATTAGGGCTGTGGTAGTCTCTCTCCTTGGTGTGATCTTCGGTGTGACCGAAGCAGTCTTCGTATTGAACGAGTCCAGTGATGTACTCCTTGATTTCCTCCTTCGGGATATCTTCTACGTTGATGAAACCTGAACTTGTAGAGAAAATCGGGTGTGACACTATTTTGCATGGCTTTCCACAAAGTCTGTTTTTGGAGAGAATCGTGTCACTTTGAAGTTGTGTGTCTACTCTGATGGCACAGCCTTCGTCGCCGCTGGTGGCGACGCTCAGAACTGGGCGGCCAGTGAAGGAGCCCAGCTCTTTTTGCAGATTGTATGGACAAAAGTCCGGTCTGTCGTTGGCGTCGAACGTTATCTTCAGGTGTTCGGGAAAGGTATGATAATTGTTGATCAAGTTGTGTTCATTGAATGGCGTGTATTGCTTCCTCCTTGCAGCCCTTGAAGCTCGGTTGGGTTTTTTATAGGGTGAAGAGTTATCTAAGTTGTCGTCGGACGTAGAGGTGGAGGTACTTGCGTACGTTGCGGGTTCTTTAGTTAGTTGGTTCCTATCTAGTTCTTGGATGTAGAGAAAATTGGTCGTGACATGACCCTTGAGTCTCGTTAGACGTTCGTCAATTGTGCTAGGTTCTGCGGCGAAAACTTCTGCTTCCTGTTCAGAGAGGCCGGTCGCTTGGCTTAGCAAATTGAATATTTCCTGGACGTTCTTGGTCAACTCGTCGATGCGGCCTTCCCTCCGGTCGTCTTACACCGAGGTGGCGCTGGTCATCTTGGAGAGGCTGACGTTCTTGGCCGTTGGAATCTTGGTCTTCGGCACTCTGGAGGGGATGATGGTCCCTCCTAAATAAAGTTTTTTCCTACCCCCCATCGGCCCCCTGGTTCGCGCCAGGAGCCAGGGAGCTAACTTTAGAGGCCTCTTGACCGGCTTTTCTTATATTAAATTACGTTAATTTTGAAGTATGCAAGCAAACGTGCGGTTTAAGGTCTCAGCACAAACAGTAGCTGCTCGGCACAGAGCGTATACGAACGTCGTGATACCACCAACCGAAGGACATTGTTGGATCACACTCTCTAGTCTCCATTGTTCAATATGTCAAGACATGAAAACGTTACATTGGACTATTAAAATTTTGTGAATTAGGACAATTTAGCGTTAAAGCTGGCATTAACGTTTAAACAGACAATATCGTTTAGACTGACATTAACGTTCAAAGTGACATTAACGTTCCCAGCAAGGTAATTGAAGTAACTAATTACAAGTTCTTATTACTCTGTCCGAGTTACGCGAGGAAGATTTGGACTGAAATATTGAACAAAATTGATTTAGTCAATCATTCAGTAAGGCTTGGCTAGTTCTATATTCAGAGGGGTCTGGACCAGGCTTGGTCATCCTGAAATAAAACATCGGCTGGGTTTGATTTGATTTGGGACTCGTTTCCACCAGAGCCTCAACGTGAGTCATAATAGGCTCCCCCGTAGGGCGCGACCGTCGTTGATTCAGGTAAGTCCGCGCGGCCTCGTGTGCGAAAATCATAGTTTTGTCAAGATGAAGTCAGTACATATTTTAACTGTGGCACATTCGCGTACTAGCGCGTACGAGAGAGTAAAGAGTTCATGAGTATCTTCGTAATATGTGTTATTGTTTCTGTGCGTAATGAGGTGGAGGGACCACCTCATTTACACAGGTGTTAGAGGTTTAGACAGCTTCGTATAGTCCGGTGTGTTTTCCGAAAGCGATAAGCTTTTTACGGTAGGTTGGGTCCGTGAGTAGGCTTTGTAGGTTGCACGGGGGATCTAGGAACGCTCGTCGGGCTGCCGCGAGTGCGTCGCAATCCATCAGTAAGTGTTTCACTCTGATAGCCACTTGGTGGCATCAGGGGCAATGTGGCACGTTTGGTCCTATGTCGACATCCATCGGGTGGTTGTGAGTTATCCACGTGTGTCCCGTGCACAAGCGGTTGATGAACACTTGGTCTTTTCTGTTGGTGAACTTTGTTCCCCATTCTCAGACTGAGGATTTGACTGAAAGTATTTTTTGTCCACTCTGCTGCCACATTTCATCCCATCGGGATGTTATATGGACATCGGCTGGGAAAATGGTTCGGACGCAGTGTTCGCCGCAGCTTCCTCATGAGTCATATAAGATCATTCACGAATACGTGTTAATAAGTTACTGAAAGTACCTCCGAACACAATTGTTGACCTTGTTGTCCAATAGCTAACCATGTTCGTATATTCAATTTTGTATTCGTTACTTGAATGCATATGTCCGACGTTGTAACGCTGCGGAAAGTAGTAACACATTCTCAACGTAGCAAAACTCTGAGGAGTCCGGACCAGATGCACGAGAGTCAATTGCAAACATATAAAAAATACTAGTTTCTCCAATTTTTTTGGGGAGTATGGATGATTATTCATTTTATAGATTATTAACACTTTATTTTAGTATTTTAGTATTTCTTCTTTCTCGGGCTTTATTATTTTGCTCCGCCCTTTTTTTATGATTATATATTTTTCATAAGTTATTATTTTATATATCGAGGTTGGTTGAGACGAGGTGACCCAGGGAAGGGGGTTTCTCGTGAGAACCGTGGGACTCGGGGGTCCCGGGGTTTCGGGAACCCGGGGGACTCTGAAGACCAGGAGGATTTGGGGGTACCCACTTGGACCCTTCTGGGGCCCTTGACTCTGGTGGAAATGAGGCTCAAATCAAATCAAATCAAATCTGGGGCCCTTTGGGACACTCTTGACGCTCTTCGGGACCCTTTTGAGAAACTGTGGGACCCTCTTGAGGCCCCTCTGAATCCTGAAACCTTTGCTCCCCCCCTCCCAAATCTACGGTAAACCTACTCTGTATCTACGTTGGACCTACTCTGTATCTGCGTTGGGCCTGCTTGTGTCTGCGTTGCGCCCGCTCTGTGGCTGTGTTGAACCTGCTCTGTGTCTATGTTGGACCTGCTATGTGTCTTCGTTGCATCTCCTCTGAATCTTCTCTGAACCTACTCGTGGTCTGCGCTGCCCCGGCGCTGCCGATCTTCGGTTGCCCTGCGTGGTAGTCTGCATTGACTACACGTTGGCACTCCGGTGAAGGGCAGAAGTGGCTACTACTGCAACTACTGTACTATAATCGACCTAAACCGCGTAGCGTTCTAGGTCGTGTTGCGTTGTTGTCGGAGCTGACTTTGTCCGTGAAGCCGCAAACCTTGTACCAGTCTCGACGATGCTCCCTGCACGCACTAGCGTGCGTACATATTACTCTTGAAATTCTAAACGATTGAAAGCGGAGATCCGTTTCGTCTAAGCGTTTTTCTTGTGCTCACCAGCGTTCGTCTGAACTTGCTAAAACTGTGACATTTTCTAACTTTAACAGCTTTGTTTTTATCGCACGCTGATGCGTGAGAGCCTACTAAAATCCATGATCACGGAAATGAGGCCCAAATCAAATCAAACCATGATTATCAAGCCCTACGGGGAGCCAATTATGATTCGCGTTGATGCTCTGGTAAAAATGAGAATCAAATCAAATTTTCCAATGTTTTCAGCTCCTGCATGAATTTGAAGGTAGTCATTTGTTCCATAACTTGACAGACTCAATGTGTAACCGGAATACTTTATTTAATCCAACCGTACCCCTGATCTAATGTTCATTCTAGATCTAGTGTAGACATTGAAACATCAGAATACAACGAGGCATCTCGTGAAGACAGAAGTTTTATTTCGATGGGACTATTTCTTTATGCGCCAAAACAGATTTAGAGGTATATCTCCACCGGAACTCGTACGTTAGTCCTCTCGAGCTCCTCCATGGGGCAGGAGGTGTAGTTAGGGACTCAGGCATTAGTCCTCGCGAGCTCCTCCATAGGGCACGAGGTGTAGTTAGGGACTCAGGCATTAGTCCTCGCGAGCTCCTCCATAGGGGAAGAGGTGTAGTTAGGGACTTAGGCATTGGTCCTCGCGAGCTCCTCCATATGGCGCGAGGTGTATTTTGGGACAATGCAACAGCAGCCTTATAGAGTGATCGTTGGTGAGTACCTGAGCAACACCCGTGTCAAGAAGGCAGGTCGACATTGATTTTGACATTGTAAACCTCGATGCCAACGTTTCCACATCACACAATGCAACGGAACTAGTAATGTATTTATTCAGAGGCCTCATGTCATTAGATGGTAGCAATCTGGGCCATCGTTAACAAGACCAATGACTCTGTTTGAAATCATACGTAAGGACGCGCTGTATGACTCAGTCATCTGGCTTAGCAAGTGTGTTGACTTCCTCCGGCCATCCGGCCTGGCAAGTGTGTTGGTGTCATCTGGCCTGGCAAGTGTGTTGGGGTCATCTGGCCTGTCAATAGCGTTGGTGTCATCTGGCCTGGCAAGTGTGTTGGCGTCATCTGGCCTGGCAAAAGTGTTTTCATCATCTTGCCTGGCAAAAGTGTTGGCATCATCTTGCCTGGCAAATGTGTTGGTACCATCTGGCCTGGTAAGTGCGTTGGTATCATCTGGCCTGGCAAGTGTGTTGGTGTCATCTAACCAGTCAAGTGTGTTGGTCATCTATCCTGGCAAGTGAGCTGGCGTCATCTGACCTGGCAAGTGTGTTGGTGTCATCTGACCAGTCAAGTGTGTTGGTCATATATCCTGGCAAGTGTGCTGGCGTCATCTGACCTGGCAAGTGTGTTGGCGTCATCTGGCCAGGGAAGTGTGTTGGCGTCATCTGGCCTGGTAAGTGTGTTAGCGTCATCTGGCCCGGCATGTGTGTTGGCGTCATCTGGCATGGCAAGTGTGCTGGCGTCATCTGACCTGGCAAATACGTGGGCGTCATTTGGTCTGGCAAGTGTGTTGGCGTCATCTGGCCTGGCATGTGTGTTGGCGTCATCTGGCCTGGCAAGTGTGTTAGCGTCATCCGTCCTGGCAAGTGTGTTGGCGTCATCTGGCCTGGCAGGTGTGTTGGTGTTTCCGCGCATGGCAAGTACGTTGGCGTCATCTGGTCATCTGGCCTGGCAAGTGTGTTGGCGTCATCCGGCATGGCAATTATATTGGCGTCATCTGGCCTTGCAAGTGTGTTGTCGTCATCTGGCCCGGCAAGTGCATCTGCGTCATCTCTAATGGCAAGTGTGTTGGCGTCGTCTGGCCTCTCGAGTGTGTTGGTGTTTCCAGGCATGGCAAGTGTGTTGGCGTCATCTGGCCTGGCAAGTGTGTTGGCGTCATCTGACGTGGCAAGTGTATTGACGTCATCTGGCCTGGCAAGTGTGTTGGCGTCATCTGGCCTGGCAAGTGTGTTGACGTCATACAGCCTTCCAAGTGTGTAGGAGTCATCTGGCCTGGCAAGTGCATCTGTGTCATCTATTATGGCAAGTGTGTTGGCGTCGTCTGGTCATCTGGCCTGGCAAGTGTGTTGGCGTCATCCGGCCTGACAAATGTGTTTAAAGGAGCAAAGCTCAGGGCGAATTTTTTCTACATAACACGTTGTAGGTGAAAACCGAATACAGTCGGAACCTGTTCAGTTTCATGTCAGACATGAGCACAACACCGGTCCCCGTGTAATTGGGGTGGTCGATGAATGTGGTAGCATTGTACATCCCCGTGGGTGAAATCACCGGGTCACCGTTCGCCCAAACGTACACACCGCTTGCCGTCATTTCCGCAGCAACGTAGATCCACGCATAATCTCTAAGAATACCTGAAGACACGAGGCCTGAAGACAAGAGGACAAAAATTCATGATGACTCATGCTACTTGAAAAATTGATGTAAATTGAAGAAAGGAGATGCCAAACAAAACAATGTCTACCATCTGGTTGGCTGCTATAACAGTGGGATGTTACTCAGCAATGGTCATGTCAATGAGGAAGGCAGATTGAGGAGAACCTATGGACATTATAAGAGAATACTACGAGGAATTTCGCGAATAGTTTTTTTTCCAACATGATTGAAAAACTCCAAACGGTTCAAGATTTACTAAATATTACTAGGGAGTTCCTAATGTTCGAAACATTTGAAGTATCATTGAAGAATGTTTCATAATTTCCAACAAAATACAGAGATTCAAGAAATGTGGTATACTCTCAATGGCAACCAATCGAAACGTGAAGAACATACCTGACTGCGTTCTCCAATTTACCATCACATATGACTTTCTCGCTTCTGTGTTTTCGAATTCTGCATCATGTACATCCTCCTCGCACCTGTTTTCCTCATCTCACCATCACAAATAAATTCCTCGCTTCTGTGTTTCTCATCTCACCATCACATACATCCTTCTCACCCTTGTTTTCCTCATCTCATCTTCGCATACATCCTCTTCGCCACTATGTTCAACAACTTGCCATCACATCCATCCTTCTCGCCCATGTATTCAACGCGAAGTTAATGCAGACTCCCCCGTAGGGTGGTGAGGATGTCAGTGATGAGGATTTGATTTGGTTTGAGCCTCATTTCCACCGGAGCCTCAACGTGAGTTAAAACAGGCTCCCCAGTAGGGCTCGACGATCATGGATTCCAGTAGGCTCGCACACCCTGTGTGCGAGAAAAACAACTTTGTCAAAGTTTGATCAATCTGAAAATTTCAGTCGTGTCAGACGCACGCTGGTGCTTACAAGAAAAACGGTTAGACGAAATGGATCTCCACTTTTAATCGCTTAGAACTTCAAGAGTAATATGTACGCAATCTAGCGCGTACAGGTAGCATCGTCGAGACTGGTACAAGGTTTACGGCTGACTGAAAAAAACGCTTATTCACAAAATTACGAACAGGAACTCACGCACAAATACACCAGCATTATTTGATTTGACAAAATTGTGGATCGTGAATAGGAAAGAATTTTGATTTGATTTGATCCTCATTTTCACTAGAGCCTCAACGCGAGCCATAATAGGCTCCCCCGTAGGGTTCGATGATCATGGATTCCAGTAGGCTCGCACGCCTCAGCGTGCGAGGAAAAAACAACGCTGTTAAAGTTAGAAAAACGTGAAAATTTTAGCAATGTCAGACGCACGCTGGTGCGCACAAGAAAAACGCTTAGACGAAACGGATCTCCGCTTCCAATCATTTAGAACTTCAAGAGTAATATGAACGCACGCTCGTGCGTACAGGTAGAATCGTCGAGACTGGTACAAGGTTTACGACTAAACGGACCAAATCAGCTCCGACAGCAACGCAACACGACCAAGAACGCTACGCGGTCAAGGTCGATTATAGTACACTTCATTTACTCAGGTAAGACAGACGAAACGAATCCTCGCCTCCAATAATTTAAAAGTTCAACAGTAATATGTACGCAAGGTAGTGCGTACAGGTATCATCGTTGAGATTGGTACAAGATTTACGGCTACACGGACAAAGTCAGCTCCGACAGCAACGCAACCCAATGTTTACAGCTACGCGACCGCCCTACGGGGAGTCTGCATTAACTTCGCGTGGGTACTCCGGTGGAACATGGAAGCAAATAATAAATAAATTTACAGCTACGCGGTCTAGTTTAATAGAGATACAACTTATTCATTCAGGTATAAAGAAACTAATCCCCGTTTCCAACAACTCAGAACTCCAAAAACAATATGCACGCGCGCCAGTGTGCTCAGATAGTATCGTCGAAATTGTTATAAGGTCTATGGCTTCACGGATTAGATCAACTCCAACCGCAACCCGTTACAAGGTTTATAGCTACGCATTCCAGGTCAACCCCAGAAACTTCGTATAGTCCGATCACGAGCGAGCGAGCACAGACTGAAGAAAAAAAATATTCACAAAATCAGAAACAGGAACTGCCGCACACATACACTAGCATTATTATCCATGACAAATTGTGGATCGTGAAAAGTAAGGGCAGGTTCATCATGGGTTGAAAACTGCTCAGATTATTGACATCACTCGTATTGTTTTAGGAGGGGAAAGGTCCATCGGGTCCCATAAGAGCCCGATTGGTCCCGGAGGGTAACCCAAATCCCCGGGTCCTTCGAGCTCCCTGGGTCCCTCGAGTCCCCTCGTCTCAGCTCATCTCGGCTTGTCTCGACTCATTCCGGCCGGTCTCGACTCGTCACGCCCAACTCGACTCGCCTCAACATGTTTCGACTGATCTCGACGCACCTTGACCAGCCTCGACGCAGCTCTCCTCCTAAGCGCCAGACGTTGTTATTACTTAGCTCGGTTTCCATCTGCGGTAGTGGAAATCGCGCCAGCGTACCGCCCGAAACCCTCGATACCCATCGACACTAGCGTGTTGAGACAATGGGAGGTGGGAGACGAGAAAAGGGTGGCCGGCTTAGTGGTGGGGTAGAATGTTTTTATTGCTATCTGAATCGACTTTGTGGGTTGTGTGGCAGTTAACAAATGGCCACTCGTGCGGTATAATCTTAATTGTGGACATTAGAACATTGAAACTTGTAGCGTGCTCCTGTCCCTCAGCCACACTGCAACGCACCAACCAGACGCGTGCAGAGATAACCTCATGTGGAACAGGAATGATTTGTAGTAGTAGTAGTAGTTGCTTCCGTTTTCCACCGGAGTCCCAACGCGAATTTAATGCCGACTCCCACGTAGGGCAATTGAAGAGTGGCAAAGTAGGTGCAGAGTAGATTAAGAGTAGGTTCAACGTAGATTCAGAGCAGGTTCAACGTAGACACAGTAGGTTTAACGCAGGTACAGAGTAGGTCTAACGCAGATACCAAGTAGGTTTACCGCAGATACAAATTAATATAGATATTAAGTAAATTTAACATATATACAGAGTAGGTTAATCGCAGACACAGAGTGGGTTTAACGCAGACACAGAGCAGGTTTAACGCATATACAAAGTAAATTCAACATAGATACAAAGTAAATTCAACATAGATACAAAGTATATTTAACATATATACAGAGCAGTTAGGAGTAGGTTTAGCGAATGGGAGTGGTAGCAGCCCCCTCCGTTCTCCACCGGAGCTCCAACGTGCAGTCACTGAGTGCTCCTCCTTAGGGCACGACGATCAATTGATTCTGCACAGCTTCGTGCACGAAGGTAAAGTTAAAAACCTCAATTAATACGCAGGGAGGACAGCGAATTCGGGATCAGAGATGATTCAGACTTCAATACTTTTACACGGCTTCATATAAGCTTATGTGCTTTCCAAAAGCGATCCGTTTTTCTGTGTTGCAAAAAGGCTCGTCGGGCTGCTGCGAATGCATTACAATCCATAACTAAGTGTTTCCCTCTGATTGCCACTTGGTGGCAACAGGGGCATGGCAGTGCGTGCGGTCCCATGTCTACGTCCATTAATTGATTGTGGGTTATCCACGTGTGTCCTGTGCGTAGACAGTTAATGAACACTTGGTCTCCCCTGTTAGAAATCTGGTGTCTCACTCTCCCACGGATGGTTTAACTGCAAGCATTTTTTGTCCACTCTGCTGTCAAGAGTCGTTCCATCGTGATGTTATACGTGAGTTGATGACTGGGAACCAGTCCCGGAAATGCCGGGAGTAGACACCCGTGTAGCGAAGGAATCTGCGCGCTCGTTTCCTCTTATTCCCACGTGTCCAGAGATCAAGAAGAACGCTACCGCTTGGTCCGTCTCGGACATCGTGAATAGGTCGTGTTGCATTTTGCTAAGGGCAGGGTGATCAAGGTGCAGAGTTTTCAACTGGGTGTGAACACTGCGACTGTCTCAGAATATAACATATTTGGGGAAGCGGTAACTTCTTGTGATGGAGATGGCCAGTTCGAGTGCGTGCAGCTCTCCAGAGAATACAGAGACCTCGTGGGGTAGGGTGACCAAACGCGAGGTCCCTTCGCCTACGGCGGCAGCTCCCACTCCGTCCGAGAATTTGGAGCCGTCAGTGTATATATAGCGGTGATCAGAGTACTGTTCATCAAGTAGTCATGAGAATACTCGGCGGTACGTGTTGGTTGGGTTGTTGCTTTGGGGTACGTTTGCAAAGCTAGGTTGACCAGTGGTGGGCTGATCATCCACGTTGGTGTGTTGATTTGAAGAATTCGATAGGAGAATGAAGGCTTAATTGCTATGCGACTGATGCTCAGCGAGGTCAGTAAGTTGTCCAGACGTAGTGAAAAGAGTGGGCATATGTTCCTCTTTGCCGCATCGAGGCGTTTATCACGAATGTTGGAGACGTCACCGAGTGCTGGGCTGTTGATGTAGCTCCTTGTCTTGAAATATTACTGTAGTGAGCGTTTGTCTCTCCGCAGCGGAAGAGGAAGCGTAAGCAAGCACGTTCAGGGATGCGATGGGTGTGGAACGGAACGCACCGGTTGTGATACGCAATGCGTTACTTACGATGATGGAGAGAGGTTCAAGGGTGTTTTTAATTCTGAACCGTAAACAATGGCTCCATCGTCAATTCGAGAGCGTATTATTGTTGTGAATAACGTCATGCCGGTGTCCATACCAGCTACAAATTTCAAATATGTTACAGAGAGGATAAGTTCGGTTGGCTTCTTGCAGCGCATCTCCAGGGCTGTAATATGAGGTCGCCTTGTGAGTTTAGGGTCCCACACATGACAGATGAATTTTATTGGTTCCTCGTATACTAGTGGAGTGTTGTTCAGCGTCAGGGCTGGTTTTAGGTGTAAGCCGGGCACAAGAGTGAAGTGCATGCTCTTCGTTTTTGGCGGGCGAGAATCGGAACCCGTTTAAGGAGGCCCAGTATCCGACTAGATTCAGACATTTCTAGAGTTCTTGATGAATTGTTAAGAGGCTAGGGTGCCTGTAGCTTATTTGTAAGTCGTCCATGCATAGTGATGAAAGCAATCTTTCGTCGCGAGGGAGAATGTCTGCTATCTGGTTGATTTTGAGTATAAAAGTGTGACACTGAGGACGCTTCCTTGGGGGGCGCCCATTTCTTGCGGATAGGATGGTGACAGGGTGTCGCCGACCTTAACCCTGAAGGTACGATTTTGCAAGAATTGGTGGATGTAACGTGGTAAGTAGCCTCTCAGCCCTTTGTGGTGGAGATCCTTCATGATGCCATATTTTCAGGCAGTATCGAATGTTTTTTTCACATCAAAAAATTTGGAAAGCACATTTTTCCCTCGGACATATGCCTGTCTAATGTCAGATTCCAGTTTTACATGGTGGTCCGTCGTAGAGTGGCGCTTGCGGCCGTCACACTGGGTGCGGTTCAAGCCTGCGTGCATATCATGGTGGTCGACAAGGCGCGTGTTTATCATTCTTTCCATGGCCTTGCAGAGGACGCTGGTAAGAGCGATGGGGTGATAGTTATGTGGGTCACCGCGGAATTTCCCAGGTTTGGGTATTGGGATAACAACAGATTCCCACCGTTGATCGGGAAAAAATTAGTTTGAAAACAGAGTGTTGAACACTAACACCGCAGAGATGACGCACGAGGCGCAAACCCCACCGGCGAGAATATGAAACAGGGTAGGTTGAGGGACTTTTGCTGGGCCGGAGACCCAGACGCCGCCACCAGAGGCAAGGCATCTTGATGAAGTTGGCCCGTCTGACTCGTGTAGGCTCCTGCGTGGGCGGCCCCTGCGCCAGTAATGATTCGAGACAAGCCGAGATGAGCTGAGACGAGGGGATTCGAGGGACCCGGGGAGCTCGGGGGACCCGGAGGACTTGGGTTACTCTCCGGGACTCATCGGGCTCATTTGAGTTTTACAGAGTTTGCCAGTAATCCTGTGTACTGTTACAACTAATTTTTCTACTCAAGTATTTTAGGTTGGAGCGGAGGGGGGCAGAGGTCCCTTGGGTTCCAAAAGAGCCCGACGAGTCCCGGAAGGTAACCCAAGTCCCTCGGGTCCCCCGAGCTTCCCGGGTCCCTCGAGTCCCTTCGTCTCAGCTCATCTCGGCTTGTTTCGAATCATTTTGGCTAGTCTCGACTCGTCGCCCCCAACTCGACTCGCCTCAACGTGTTTCAACTGAGCCGCCTAGACGCGGCTCTCTCCCTCTGTGCCAGTAATCTGTGTACTGTAATAGCCAATTGTTCTACTCAATCATTTTGCATAAATACATTTTTCTTTGTATGGGTTTTACAGCGTGGGAAGGGAGAAGCAAGGGTCCCAGGATTCGGAGGGGCCTCAAAAGGGTCCCAAAGTTTCTCAAGCAGTTCCCAAATGGTATCAAGGTTAGTAGTAGTAGTTGCTTCAGTTTTACACCTGAGTCCCAACGCGAAACTAATGTAGACTCCCTCGTAGGGCAATTGAAGAGTGGCAAAGTAGGTGCAGTTTAGATTACGAGTAGGTTCAACGCAGATTTCGAGTATGTTTAACGCAGATTCCGAGTAGTTTTAACGTAGGTTCCGAGTAGGTTTAACATAGATACAGAGTAGATTTAACATAGATACAGAGTAGGTTTAATATAGATACAGAGTAGATTTAACATAGATACAGAGTAGGTTTAACATAGATACAGAGTATGTTTAACGCAGATACTGAGTAGGATTAACGCGTAGATACCGCGTAGGTTTAACATAGATACCAAGTAGGCTTACCATAAATACAGAGTAGGTTTAACGTAGATACAAAGTAGGTTCAACGTAGATACAGAGTAGGTTTAACGAAGATACAGAGTAGGTTTAACGCAGATTCAGAGTAGGTTTAACGCCGATACGGAGTAGGTTTAACGGAGATACATAGTAGGTTTAACGTAGGTTCCAAGTAGGTTTAACATAAATATTGAGTAATTTCACCATATATACCAAGTAGGTTTAACGTAGATACAGAGTAGGTTTAACGTATATTTAGGTTCCAGGATTCCGAGAGGTCTCAAGAGGGTCCCGAAGTTTCTCAAGAGGGTCCGAAGGATTTCAAGAGTGTCCCAAAGGGCCCCAGAAGGGTCCAAGTGGGTCCCCCCCTTGGTCTCCCGACTACCCCGTGTTCCCGAAACCCCCGGGTACCTCGAGTCCCGCGGGCCCCCCGAGTACCCCCTGTACCCCCGGTCGACTCGTCTCCTCAACCTGCCTCAAATCGCTTCAACCTGCCTCGACTCGCTTCGTCCCCTACATGCACAGTGCCATTCAAGACTTTCACACACTAAGATCAGCATAAACATTACTTCACCATTTAGCCATCAAAACGGCTAGCTGTGTTCGGACATTTATTAGGAGCTCGGGAGAGTGCAAATTCTCTCACCGTAGGTTGGACTAGACTAACTAACACACTGCAGAGTCCACCTAGGGCCCCTGCGGGCGTCTAATGATCCATAATTTATTAATTAATTCTAAATTGATCAACATTAAAAAAGGGTAGAGATAAATATTAGAGCCCACGAAATAAGAAATGATATAATACTAAAATGAAGTGTTAATGATCAATAAAAGGAATAATCATCCATCCAGCCCTAGTGATGACAAGTTGGGGAACATAGTTGAGAGGAGGATGTTGGTTATGGTGAGTTATGGTACACAGTGACGAGGATGATGTAAATGGTTGGTTGTCTATTAAAAATTGTATTTTTCGAAACTTCATTTAATCACTGCATAAATGCTGATTATAGTGAACTTTCCCTGCTATCATGTCTATGATACTGACCATTTAGCTGTTTTCCACTGTTTTTGATTGGATATACAATCTTGTGCGATATTTTATGCCTGGAAAATAATTCGCATATCTTGTCTCAGTAATGCTCACGAGTGAAGAGCAAAAAACCGGTGAAGAATTCCTCGAACAGCGTTGTGACGGAATCCGTGCTAAGATTTAACATCAGAGGAAAAAGAAGATCAAATGACAGCCACATTTTGTTTCAATCGCGTTGTCAGAAATTTCGATAATTTCTTTTTAATTTCAAAGGTCCAGCCCTCATGGACGCAAGACTTCCAAAACAAAGACAGAAGTAAATTAATTTGTTAATGAAGAGATTCCGCTCGGCAAGCTGCTAGAAAACTTCAGCAAGTGTACTACTCATAAAATTCTTTTGTACGTAACTGAGCAGGAAGCCGTACAAGTTCCACAAGTGTTATGAGCTTAGTGAAACTCATTAAAATTGACGTTTATCATTTTGTTCCTGGGTATCAGATTCTAGCATGGATCTACAAAAAAATTACAAACGAAAGGGGCTTAGGTTTAGGCCACATCCTTATCATCCAAGTTCGAGGTTGTGGAGCGTCACAACCAGCATCAATATGAAGATTGTGTGATGAAACTGGCCAACGCCTAACCAAAGAAGAAGTCAGTCAAGCTGTCGCAATATTCCACAGTAGATTAATATTCGGTGCTATCAATTTGGAAACTTTTTGGAAGCAGAGTTGTAGTGCAGAGCATTTCGGTTATGATAAAACACAAAAAGTCCAGAATCTTAAAGTATTGGACGTCAATAAAAAGTATTTATAGCAGGTCAGTAAATGTAATGTGGCCTAAACTTGTTTCAAAATATGCACACTTTGACAGACACCCTGCATACATCCTCCTTGCCTGTATTTTCCCCATCTCACCGACAAATACATCTGCCCCGTCAGATGTCCCCAATCACCTCATCACATCCATCTCCTTGCGCCAGTGTTCCCCATCTCGCCATCACATTCGCCACTCCTCTAAGATTTTCCGATTCCCCTTACTCCGTCCGCAACTCCTATAAGATGTTCCATTTCTCCTTGTCCGCCACTCTTCTTAGGTGTTCCGATTCCCCTTACTCCATCCGTCATTCCCGGATGTTATTTAACTCACTGATCGCTGTTCCCCACTCACAGTTGACTATGTTCCCCACTCCTCTGTCTACGACCCTCACTCCATAAACTTCATCCCACACTCTCCTGTCTACTTACTTCTCGAACATCATTTATCACTTCCGAAACTTCATTCTTCATTCCTCGAAGATAATTCATCACTCTCATAACTGCATTCTTCATTCCTCAAACTTCAGTCATCACTCTCATCACTTCATTTTTCATTCCTCGAACTTCATCCCTAGTTCCAGTAACTAATTTCTCCACTCCCCAAACTACAGTCACACTCCCCACTCACTGGCCGAAATGTTCTTCTTGATCCAGTCGTACTCCTCTTGATTGAGGATGAGGCCCGGCACTCCCCCCTCCGCCTTGCACATGCTAGTAAGGGTCGCAATGGTTCCATCGCCACTCTCGGCCGCGGACTTGAAGTAGGGGTGGAACACTGGCAAGGGGTACTCTGGAAAGCGAATAGGCTCTCAAACACCGACAAGGGTTACTCAGGGAAGCAAAGAAGCTCTCAAAAACCATCCGGGTGTACTGTGGAAAGCGAAGAACAGTGGAAAGCGAAGAAGAGTGGAAAGCGAAGAAGAGTTGAAAACGAAGAAGCGTGGAAAGCGAAGAACAGTGAAAAGCGAAGAAGAGTGGGAAGGAAGCGAAGTTATTGTCGGCAAGTTTTGTTTGCTTTGTCTCAGTTCAGTGGTTAACTCTTGAAGAGAACTGCACGTCTTGTGCGCTCTGTGGGTTGACGCACAAATAACGTCTATTTTGCATCGGCCCGGGCATTCACAGATGTGGTTCAAGCACATTCCAAGGTATGGTGGCTTACAGAAAACGGTAGTTGAGTACTCGTTGCAAATGAGGACGTCTAGAAATTGGATGCAATTGCTTCCCATCTCGTGGGTAAAGCTGAGGACACATTGTTCCTCCAGTTTTTATTTAACATGAATGATTTGCTGTTCTGAAGAGACTACTACAAAAATGTCGTCGACATGTCGGAAGTAAGTAGTAGGTCAAGTGTCGTCACTGGAGAGGACATCGTTTTCGACTGAGGGCATGTGGAATACAGCAAAAGTGGGTCTTCGCGGACTTCCCATGGCGACTCCATCGGTCTGCTGGTAAGGAGACTCGGTCGTGCATGCCATCAGTAATACGTGACTTACTCATTTATGCATTATCCATGTTTTATGCATGCATATGTACATATATATACATATGTATATGTATATGTATA
>SDVV010005033.1:0-19579 GCA_016164225.1 Gammarus roeselii | reverse complement strand
ATACATTCCTATGATTCTCGTGAGAAAAAAAAACATAACATCAACAATAAATATATAAATAGCTAAATAAGGTTCTCTACTCTGCTATACTTTACATAAAAATTGTACTACATTATGGTATCCATCCTAATAAATCGGTTCATTTACACAAACAAGCATAAACAGAATGAGCTTTTGCCTAGGGGACTCTCTAACTCCTCCTAAATATTGAAGAATAGTCGTACAATAAATATACAATACCCTAACAGCAAGACTAAGTTTGTAACAAATCGTCTGTTCTATATCTATAATTACTACGTCAAATATTGAATCAGGATGAAAGAAGATACATAAAACACTAAAATTGAACAATTTGAACCTAAATTAAACCTGAAATAATGTTCTATAATGTAGATACATACATAATATATTCTGATATTGTATAAATAACCAACAAATTGCATTGAAGATGGAAATTCAACAGAGAACCTACAAAACTGAAAGACCTATACTGGATCCCACGAGATGAAACAAAGCAAGAAGATTAATTCTCTACCATAGCCAAAACATACATTAAAAACGTGGTGAATGAGAATAAATTATAATTTAACCATACAAACAAGGAACGTGTATAAGATACCAAGACATGCAGGCGACGTAACTGAAACCTATAGTAAATACGGTATAGTACATACAAAAATCTAATGAAATTACCCACAGCATCTATCCAAAACAGGGATAAATTAACAGCTCTTTAACTAAAGTAACTACGGCTAAATCGTAACAGATGTTCATATATACATATAAAAACTACCACAATGATGCAACAACCGACCCCCTTATGCCTGAAATAATGTGGAAGCTGCAAGCCTAAAATACCCTAAATGCCTAAAACTGTATGAGTTAACTGATCGAAATTCCAAAAAACTACGCAAATTTAACATAAATCAGTCGATCATTACTAAGTATATATAACGTAATATTTTAACTTAAAGTAAATCCATATCGTTCAGGTAGTTTCGCTATTAGAAAAAAACGCATCAATGGAACACTGATATAAAGGTTTCAAAACTGGATAATGCAATATGGGGTAGATAGATTCTCGACCGTAGGTGCTGCATCATCCCACAATACATACCTAAACTCGCCAATAATCATACTAATAATCCATACTATTTCTATAGATAATATATACATATGAAATAAATAGATGGGAAACACAGAACTTTGCCTGCAATCCTATCTTCAGGCTGGTACAAACAAGGCCATTCGCACACTAAGGCTGCAAAATTGAGTTATAAGACATGCCTACCCCACTAATCCTAAAAAGAATATATAGTGATAAATGAACATAACATACAAAAATATCTCAAGCCCCCACCGCTACGAACCCAATCAAGCATCGATTGAGTCAATTAAACCACAACTAGATAAGAAAACACACGTATACGTCCACAGAAAAAAAATATATAGAAACAATAAACCAGCCATAAATATATAACGATATATACACTCACAACGTAGCAAACGTGACACGAAAACAAATTTATAAGACAAGGAACAGGTAAGAGCAAACTTAGATAATCTTCCAGGAGTGCATCCAACTTTTGCCTAGGGGATCCCTACGCCTCGCCCCATCAGAAATTTAGAATAACACTAATCCTACCAGAACCGAATAAATATATATAACGAGCAACAGTTAGTGACCAATTATACTTCACTACAACCATCTAAAGAAGAAAAAACTTATATATAATTACAATGAAGATCATAAATACAGTGCAAATTAAATGTTTATAACATTAACCTTGCCAATCAAGGCCGCAAGCCTGCTTCCATCCCACCGTTCCCCCCTTCCGCCCCCCCCTCCCCCCGTCCGTTAGCTGACTCGGGCACAAAACCAGTTCCGGTACCCTCCGCCGCCCGCCCCCTCGTTTCTGCGCTAACCCCCGTACGGACCGGTTGAGTCAAGGTTGCATGCATCGCGTTCTACCCCGGTGAAATTATCTGTGCAAATTCCCGTAAACCGAACAAAATCCGTCATACGTCGTTATACTATCTACTGTCCCTCTACAATACAAACCTATGATGAAAAATGCTACAGTGGATCTGGCGAATGCTCGAACAAGTCCCATATTCTGAATTGGAACGCAATCTCATAACAAAGCCCGAATTAATCAATAACTTCTAAGTGTGTTAACGCAAACGGATCACAAACAATTTTATAAGTAAGACTTGCGGAATCAGCATCTAGTAAAGACATGCGAGCGGATAACATAGTTGAGATGTACATTAAATTATTGAATTTTTTTAACACCAACACTCTACACACATCCGGTAGATTAGTTCTCCAAGACGACATGGAACCGGACCCAAATACAAGGACGAGAAGTAAAACATATCTATATTTGGATCATTACATCATATACACATTTACGCAGCTGAGACTTGGGGGGAGAGAGCAGAGGAGAGAAGAAGGTTGAATGTTTTCGAGATTAAATGTTTGAGGAGCATGGCTGGATTTGATTTGAGCCTCATTTCCACCAGAGCCTCAACGTGAGTCATAATAGACTCCCCCGTAGGGCTCGATGATCATTGATTCCAGTAGGCTCGCACGCATAGGTGTGCGAGGAAAAAAGATAACAATGCTTTTAACGTTAGAAAGAAAGTGAAAAATTTAGCAATGTCAAACGCACGCTGGTGCGCAAAAGAAAAAACGCTTACTCGAAACGGACCTCCGCTCCCAATCCTTTAGAACTTAAAGAGTAATATGTACGCACCCTAGTGCGTGCAGGTAGCATAGTCAAAATTTATACAAGGTCAGTGGCTACACGGGCAAATTCAGCTCCGACAGCAACGCAACACAATATTCACAGCTACGCGGTTTAGTTGTATAAATAAAAAAAAATCATTTAGGTAAGATAGAGACTCAGATGATTCAAAACAAATCCTCGCCTCCAACCCCTCAGAACCTCATGAGTTATATGTTCATACGCCAGTGCGCACAGATAGTATCGTCGAAATTGGTACAAGGTTCACGGCTACTCGGACAAAGTCAGCTCCGACAGCAACGCAACATAGTATTTACAGCTACGCGATCCAGTTGTATTGATACAATATATTTACTCAGGAAAGATAAAGAATTAGATGAAACGAAACGAATTCTTGCCTCAAACCCCTCAGAACCTCACGATTAACATGTCCACTCGCCAGTACGCACAGATAGTATCGTCGAAATTGGTACAAGGTTCACGACTACACGGACAAAGCCAGCTCCGACAGCAACGCAACACAATGTTTACAGCTACGCGGTCCATTAGATTTTAAGTACAATTCATTTAGTCAAGCAAAATAAAGACGGAGACAAAACGAATCCCGCCTCCAACCACTCAGAACTCCAAGAATTGGTACGAGGTCTATGGCTTCACGGATTAGATAGACTCCAACCGCAACGCGTCACAAGGTTTTATAGCTGCGCAGTCCAGGTCAACCCAAGAAATTGCATATGGTCAGTGCACGCGCGAGCGAGCACAGACTGAAGAAAAAATACCCATTCACAAAATCACACACAGGAACTCCCGCACAAATACTCCAGCGTTATAATATTGTGGATCGTGAACTAGAAAGTAAGAGCAGGTTCGTCATGGGCAGAAAAACTGCTCAGATTATTGATTTCACACTGATTGTTTAAGGGAATAGGGCGATGGGGGGGGGGGCATTGGTCCCTTGGATTGCATAAGAGACCGATGAGTCCCGGAGGGTGACCCATGTCCCCCCGGTCTTCTCGAGCTCCCCGAGCCCCCCGAGACCCCTCACCTCAGCTCATCTCAGCTTATCTCGAATCATTTCGGCCAGTTTCGGCTCGTCGCGACCAACTCGACTCGCCTCAACATGTTTCGACTGATCTCGACGCACCTCGACCAGCCTCGACGCGACCCTCGCCCTCTGCGCCAGCAATCCGCGGACTGTAATGGTTATTTGTTCCACTCAAGCATCTCACATAAACATTTATCTGTGTATGGGTGTTACAGCGCTGGGAGGGGGGAGCAGAGGTTTCAGGATTCAGAGGGGCCTCTAAAGGGTCCCGCAGTTTCTTAAAAGGGTCCTAAAGGATCTTAAGGGTGTCCCAAAGGGTCCCAGAAAGGTCCAAGTGGATCCCCCCAAATCCACCTGGTCTCCCAAGTACCCCGGGTTCCCGAAACCCCGGGTCCTCGAGTCCCGCGGGTCCCATGAAAACCTCCACTCCCTGGGTCACCTTGTCTCAACCAACCTCGATACATAGAATAATGATACCCAATTCAAAATTTATCACTATGAAAAAAAAGAGCAGAGAAAAATAATAGAGCCCAAGCAAGAAGAAATAATATAATACAAAAATAAAATGTTAATGATCTTTAAAATGAATAAGCATCCATACACCCCAATCGTTCAAGTACTCTCACTTTTGGAACACCGCGTCAATGGAACACCGATATATCTGGTTCAACCTGGATAATGCGGTATGGGGTAGATAGATTCTCGTAACGAAGCTGCTGCATCAACTCAAAATACAAACATCAACTCGCCAACTACCAGACTAATAAACCATACTATTCCTATAGATATTATATACATATGAAATAAACGACTGGAAAATACACAGAACATTGCCTAAAATTCAATATCACACTGGTACCAACAATCCAGCCACTAAGAACCCCACCAAACAACTTCCGAATGAGTCAATTATACCCCAACTAGATAAGGATACAAACATATATGAACAGAAAAATAAATAGAATTATAATCCAGACATAAATATATAATGAAATGTTCACTCTAAACATAGAAATAATGACAAATCAGTCGTTGAAAAAAAATACAATTCAAATAACAGATAAGAGCAAACTCACCTAATTTGCCAAAGCGCATCCAACTTTTTGCCTAGGGGATCCCTACACCCCACCCCTCCAGAAACTTGTTAAAACAGTATCCCTACCAGAACCGAATAAATAAATATATATATGTATAACGAGCAACAGTTAGTGACCAATAATACCCCAATACAATCATCTAGAGAAGAAAAATCATATATAAATACAATAAACATCAAAAATATAATAAAAATTTAAATGTTCAGAACATAAAAACTGCCAATCTAGCCCGCAAGCCTGGCATCCAGCCCGCCGCCCCCCTTCCGTCCCCTTCGCCTCGCCCGCCTCCCATATCAGTGACCGACCCACAACCGGTCCCGCCGCCTGACCCCCGTCCCTACCTAATATTTATGGTCGCCCCAAGGTGGCTCGTCCGTACGCCCGCCGATAAAACTGCATCGAATTGCGCTTAGGCGTTATATAGACTACTGCTGAGTGAGGAAGCACTACAGCCAGGTAGGAGTATTGGGGGTCTTATTACGGTGTTGTTCTGATGATGTGTGGATGTGTCGGGGGAGTTTGGTTGGCTTGTCGATTTGCCTGCTTTGGCATATTTGAGGCAGTTTGAGTTATCGTCTTTCCAGATTTGGATGGCTTGTTTCCGTGTAACTCTGTGTTCATTTTGTGTCATTGTTATTTCATTTTGGTCCATGCGTAGTGGGTAGTCGCGGTCGCCTGCCTCGTGGAAGCATGAGCAGTGGTAGCATTTAGGGTGGCGTATTTTCTGTCGTGCTCGCCAGAGCATTTTACGCCACGTTGGGGTGTGTGTGGCTGGCAGTATGCGATGACGTGGCCGTATTGAAGGCATTTTTTGCAAATTGGGGGCCATGTTGCAGCTGGGTAGGATTTGGTTCTTCCTTGTTCATCCGGGATTACTATGAATTCCGGTGCGTCGTGTCCTGGGAAGGTAATTTGGTTTGCAGTAGAACTTGCATTACGTGATTTTATCCATGTTGCTTGACGGACTTCGGTAACTCCGTAATCTTCAGCTAGACCTTTAGCGAAAGCATTGGGGTTGGTTGTTAGCGTGTAACGGGAGGTGTGTATAATTCGTTTGGTATCGTTGAAGGACGGATGTATTTCAACTGAAACTTTAAGTTTGTTTATATGAATAACCTTCTGTACAGCGTTACTTTGCTCACGTTCTACGACGTAGGCAAGATATTTCTTTCCCTGTCGTTGAATTTCTTTCGGTTTTCCTCCTAGCTGTTCAGTGAGTCACTTCATCAATATAAATGGATTAGTTGAAAAGGCAACTTTGCTTGCACCACTTTCGTTGAACGTTATGAGGAAGTGGGTGGGAAACGGTGCCAGTCTCCTCTCCCGGGTAGGAGGGTCATTCTGGGAAGAGCGCATAGAGACTACAGCCTCTCGTCGCTCGACACCGTGATCTATCTGGTATTGGAGGATCGCTCTCTCAGTCTCCTCCTCTGGGCAATCTCTGTGTCCGGTAGGGTGTCCGTATACTTTGCAATAAAAAACAGTGCTGTTCCTAGGACTGGCACGACTGGGTTTGATTTGATTTGGGCCTCATTTCCACCAGAGCCTCAACGTGAGTCATACTAGGCTCCCCCGTAGGGCGCGACCGTCGTTGATTCAGGTAAATTCGCACGGCCTCGCGTGCAAAAATATTTGTCATGTCAAGATGAAGTCAGTACATATTATAATTGTGGCATATTCGCGTACTAGCGCGTACGAGAGAGTAAAGAGTTAATGCGTATCTACGTAAAATGTGTTATTTCTGTGCGTAATGGGGTGGAGAGACCACATCATTTGCACAGGTGTTTGAGGTTTAGACAGCTTCGTATATTCCGGCGTGTTTTCCGAAAGCTATAAGCTTTTTATGGTAGGTTGGGTCCGTGAGTAGGCTTTGTAGGTTGCACGGGGGATCTAGGAACGCTCGTCGGGCGGCCGCGAGTACGTTGCGATCCATCAGTAAGTGTTTCACGCTGATAGCCACTTGGTGGCAACAGGGACATGGTGGCGCGTTTGGTCCTATGTCGACATCCATCAGGTGGTTGTGAGTTATCCACGTGTGTCCCGTGCACAAGCGGTTGATGAACACTAAGTCTTTTCTGTTGGTAACAAAGTAAATTTGACACAGGCACAAAGCAAATTTGATGCGGCTACAAAGAAAATTTGATAGATGTAAATTAAATTTAACGTTTTTACAGAGCAACTCTAACGAGGGTACAGAGTAGGCCTCAAAGTAAGTTGGACGAAACTACAAAGATAATTTGGCAGATAAAAATTAAATTCAACTTATTGACAGAGTAAATCTAACCCGGGTACAGAGTAGGCCTAGGACATACGAATCATACTAAACAACGGATACGAAGTGAATTTAACCTATATCAAATATGCAGAGCAGGTTCATTGCAGACGCAGTCGGTTTTGCGTAGAGGAGTGGTAGCAGCTCACTCCGTTCTCCGCCGGAGCTCCAACGTGTAGTCACTGAGGGCTTCTTCTCGTGGCACGACGGTCCGTTGATTCTGCACAGCTTCGTGCACGAAGTTGAAGTAAAAATTCTCAATTAGTGCGCAGGAGGACTGCAAGCTCGGGATCGGAGATGATTCAGACCTCGCTTCCTCTACACTACCTCGTAGAGGCCTGTGTGTTTTCCGAAAGCGATCAGTTTTTTCCTGTGTTTTCTTTTCTGTGAGCAGGCGTTGCAGGTTGCACGGGGGGGCTCAAGAAGGCTCGTCGGGCTAGTGCGAGTGCATCACAATCTACTAGTAAGTGTTTCACGCTGATTGCCACTTGGTGGCAACAGGGGCATGGTGGTGCGTCCGGTCCCAGGTCTACATCCATTAGGTGGTTGTGAGTTATCCACGTGTGTCCCGTGCAGAGACGGTTAATGAATACTTGGTCTCTTCTATTAAAAAACCTGGTGTCCCATTCTCTTACGGATCGTTTATCTGCAAGCATCTTTTGTCCACTTCGTTACCAAGAGTCGTTCCATCGTGATGTTAAACATGAGTTGATGACTGGGAACCAGTCTCTGTAATGTATAGAGATGGATGAATTGTTCTTGCTAGGTAGACACTCGTTTAGTGAGGGAATCTGCGCGTTCGTTTCCTCTTATTCCCGTGTGTCCAGGGATCCAGCAGAACTCGACCGCCTGGCCCACCTCGGAAATCGTGAATAGGTCGTGTTGCATTTTTCTAAGGGCAGGGTGATCAGAGTGCAGAGTTTTCAGCTGGGTGAGAACACTCAGACTATCTGAAAATATAACACTTTTGGGGTGGCGGTCGTTTCTTGTAATGGAAATGGCCAGTTCGAGTGAGTGTAGCTCTGCAGAGAATATAGAGGCCTCGTGGGGTAGGGTGGCTGAACGCGAGGTCCCTTCGCCTATGGCGGCGGCTCCCACTCCGTCCGGTGTTTTCGAGCCGTCCCGTCAGTGTATATATGGCGGTGCTCAGAGTACTGTTCATCGAGTAGTCGGGAGAATTCTCGACGGTACGTGATGGTTGGGGTTGTTGCTTTGGAGTACGTCTGCAGATCTAGGTTGACCGGTGGTGGGGTAATCATCCACGTTGGTGTGTTGATTTGAAAAATTCGATAGGAGAATGACGGCTTGATTGCTTTGCGTCTGATGTTTAGTGAGGTCGGTAAGTTGTCCACGCGTAGAGCAAAGGGTGGGCATATGTTTTTCTTAGCCACAAAGAGGCGTTTATCGAGAATGTTGGTAACGTCACCGAGTGCTGGGCTATTGATGTGATCGCTGTCGTGTGTTGAAGGCAGAACTCCCCAAACGAGTTGGGGTGCCAGAGTGGGGGAGCATATGGATAAATCGATGGCAGTTTCATTTTCGGACCTGGTTGTGAGTGTACATGGTGTTAGCCATTATCACTCCCCTGGGGTCTGTTCTCATGCATCCCATGTTTCATGGTAGCTGTTGAAGTCTCCAAGGAGGAGCTCTGGTGAGGGCAGTTGGTTTAGCAATTCGGTCATTAGTGCTTCCGAGAGGTCATGGCTTCTTGATGAGTAGATGGATACCACTGTTATTAGCCTTGAGACGCATATCTTTACGGCGACAGCTTGGAGTTCTGTCCTCAGGAGAAGACGAAGATGAGGTACACTTTGGTGAATCATTAAACCAATCCACCGTGAGCAGTCACGCAGGTGTGGCCTTCGCGGCGGTGTATGATATTTTGGGGGATTCTGAGGGTGGCGGTCTCTCTGAGTTTAATCTCCTGGAGGCCAATCACCAAAGGTTTATGGGTGGCGATTAGTGATAGTAATTCGTCTTTCTTGCTTCCGAGTCCCTGGCAGTTCCACTGGAGTATTTTGGTGGTCATTTTGAAGGCTGTTCGCTCTCTGACCTTGATGATCTTGAGTGGTCGCGTGATTTGCTGGACCTTTTGTGGTGCGCGTGTTTTGGGGTTTGCCCAGGGGTTTCGGGCTGGAAGTGTTTACGGGAGTGTCTGCCTTCGGTGGAAGGTGGCCTGCTGTGGTTGCTGCTGTCACGGCTGCGAATGCTCTTGTGGGAAAACGTGGGTGTGTGCTCTTTGTGTTTGCTTCGTGAGCGAGCGCGCTTTTCTTCTGTGGTAGCCTTTTTCATCTGTGTGGATGATTGTGTGGAGTGAGAGGTATTTGGGCTAGATAATATGTCTGGTTGTGCGGAGGTCTCGCGTATGAGCTCTTCTAGATAAGAGCTGTCAGCCAGGCCGTGATCGTTCTCGCTGATGGTGTGTTCGTGAGTCGGGTTTGTTTACGGGGGATCTTGTCCCTCGCAGGGGTTTTCCACGAATGGAGCCACATTCGAGGCAGGTGGATTTGATTTGAGCCTCATTTCCACCAGAGCGAGGCAGGTGGAGGTAGTTCTGAGTTTTGGTCCTGGTGGACCGTTATTTGGGTGTTGTTACTGATCTTCTTGCTCAGTGTTGCCTGGATATCGGAGGTTTCCTCATCTCTTTGTCTTTTTGTTTTTATAGTAGTGAGCCTTGCTGTGTGGTCAACTGCGCGAGATGCATCCATCTCGTCGTCCTCCAGGTCTTTGCATAAATCATTTCTAGAACTGTGAGTCTCTGATGCGGAGCCGGTCGCTGGGCTGGGTGAGGAAGCACTGCAGCTAGGTAGGAGTATTGGAGTCTTGTTACGATGTTGTTCTGATGTGTGGATATCGTCGGGGGAGCTTAGTTGGCTCGTCGATTTGATTGCTTTGGCATAATTGAGACGGTTTGGGTTTTTGTCTTTCCAGATTTGGATAGCTTGCTTCCGTGTAACTCTGCGTTCATTTTGTGTGATTGTTATCTCTGTTTGGTCCATATGTACTGGGCAGTCGCGGTCGCCTGCCTCATGGATGCATGAGCAGTGGTATTAGGTTGGCGGACTGTGCAGTCTTTTCTGTCATGCTCGCCAGCGCATTTCTTGCAACGTTTGGGTGAGTGTGGCTGACAGTATGCGATGACGTGGCCGTATTCTAGGCATTTTTTACACATTGGGGGCCATGTTGCTACTGGGTAGGTTTTGATTCTTCCTTGTTACCCCGGGATTACTATGAATTCTGGTGCGTCGTGTCCCGGAAAGGTAATTTGGTATGCATTAGAATTTGCGGTACGTGATTTTTTTTTATGTTGCTTGACGAACTTCGGTAACTCCGTAGTCTTCAGCTAGACCTTCAGCGAAAGCACTGAGGTCTGTTGTAGGCTAGTAACGGGAAGTGTATATGATCCGTTTGGTATCGATGAAGGACGGATGCATTTAAACTGTAACTTTAAGTTTATTTATGTGGGTAATCTTTTGTATAGCGTTACTTTGCTCACGATCTGTGACGTCGGCCAGATGTTTATTCCCCTGTCGTTGTATTACTTTCGATTTTCCTCCTAGTTGTTCGGTGAGTGACTTCATCATTATAAATGGGTTGGCTGAAGAGGCAACTTTGTTTGCACCACTTCCGTTGAACGTTATGAGGAAGTGGGTGGGAAATGGTGCCGATCTTTTCTCTCGGGTAGGAGGGTCATTTTGGGAAGAGCGCATTGAGACTACAGCCTCTCGTCACCCGACCCCGTGATCTATCTGGTATTGGAGGATCGCTTTCTCCCTCTCCTCCTCTGGGCAGTCTCTGTGTCCGGTGGGGTGTCCGTCTATTTTGCAATGAAAACAGTGCTCTTCTCCGGATTGGCATGACTCGGGGTCTTCTCGTTTGTCGTGGTCGTCCTGGGAGCAGTATGAGCATCTTTGCTTACCGTTACAGTTTCCTCTCGTGTGTCCGCATTTCTGGCATCTATAACATCGCCTCGGACGTATCTCAAATGGTGTAACCTTGGTTTTGGTGACGCAGAAGGGAATGCCCAGATATTTTGGTGGAGTATGGCAGTTGAGTTTTAGCATTAGGGCTGTGGTAGTCTCTCTTCTTGGTGTGATCTTCGGTGCAACCTTTGCTTCGACAACGCAGTCCTCGTATTGAACGAGTCCAGTGATGTACTCCTCGATTTCCTCCTCCGGTATATCCTCAACGTAGATCAGACCTGAACTTGGAGAGAACGTCGGGTGTGGCTCTATTTTGCATGGCTTTCCACAGAGTCTGTTTTTGGAGAGAATCGTGTTCCTTTGAAGTTTTGTGTCTACTCTGATGGCAAAGCATTCGTCGCCGCTGGTGACGACGCTCAGGACTGGGCGGCCATTGAAAGAGCCTAGCTCTTTTCGCAGGGTGTATGGACAAATATCCGGTCTGTCGTTGGCGTCGAACGTGATCTTTAGGTGTTCTGGAAAGGTAGGACTATTATTGAACAAGTTGTGTTCATTGAATGGTGTGTATTGCCTCCTCCTTGCAGTCTTTGGAGCCTGATTGGAATTTTGGTGAGGTGAAGAGTTGTCGAAGTTGTCGTCAGGCGTAGAGGTGGCGGTACTTGTGTAAGTTGCGGGTTCTTTATTTTTTTTTTCTAGTTCGTGGTTATAGAGGAAAATGATCTTGACATGACCCTCGAGTCTCGTTAGACTGTCGTCAATTGTGCTTGGTTCTGCGGCAAAAACTTCTGCTCCCTGTTCAGAGAGGCCGGTCGCTTGGCTCAGCAGATTCAGTATTTCCTGGACGTTCTTGGTCAACTCGTCGATGCGGCCGTCCCTCCGGTCGTCGTCCGCCGAGGTGGTGCTGGTCATCTTGGCGAGGCTGATGTTCTTGGCAGATGGAATCTTGGTCTTCGGTGTTCTGGACGGGATGCTGGTCCCTCCTAAATGAAGCTTCTTTCTACTCCCCATCGGCCCCCTGGTTAGCGCCAAGGGCCAGGGAGTTAACTTTAGAGGCCTATTGACCGGCTTGTCCGAGTTTACTTTAATTTAGATTAATATAGATAATGCAAGCAAACGTGCGGTTCAAGGTCCCAGCACAAACTAGGAACCAGTCTGTACTATGTAGGGGGTTCTCAGCTGGTATTCGGTACGGGACCAATTTCGATTTCCCGGATGGAGGAGTGTTTGATCATCTGCTGGTGGAAGGTGGATTAAGATTGGAGCAGAAGTGGAACGGCAACAAACGAGTGGGAGGAGAAAGAGAGGTAGTGAAAGTGAGTGGACTGAATGTGAGAAGTAGAGCCGAGGAGTTCCAGCAGGCGTAGAGGGAAGAATATGACAACGTGAGAGGACAGGACCTGAGAGATGTGGAAGAAGAATGGGAGACGTTAAGTGATCCGTTCCTGAGATGTGCGAAGAAGGTGTATGGTGCGCGCCGTGTGGTCGGGTGGAGAAGGAAAGGTTGCGAGTGGTGGGACGAAGAGGTCACACTGGCGGTGGCACGGAAAAGAGGAGCATTTGAGGAGTGGTTGCAGGGGAAGTCGGTAGTGGCGTACGAAAGCTGCTAAGAGAGGAGAAACGAGGTGAAGCGGGTGGTGAGGAAAGCCAAAATGGACGCTGATGCCAGAGGTGGGGCAGACGGTTGTGAGAAAGGGGGAGACCGGAAAGGAGGAAGTGGTGAAAGATGAAAACGGCCAGTTGTTATTGGAAAGTGGTGATGCACGGAAGAGGTGGGCCGAGTATTTTGATGAGTTGTTGAATGTCGAGGATGACAGAGAGGCTGACATTGTTGCTGTGGGTGGTGGTGCTTGGATGCTAATTTTGGGAGGAAGACTTGTGGCGGACATTACCAGGGAAGAGGTGCAGGAGGCGGTGGAGGTGATGAAAGCAGAGAAAGCCCCTTGTTTGGATGGCGTTGCGACCTAGTGCCTGAAGAATGGTGGAGTAATGATTGTCGAATGGTTAGTGAAGTTACTGAACTTGTGTTTTGTGGCAGGCGTGGTACCGATTGAGTGTCGCAGTGCCTGCATTGTTCCGCTGTATAAGGGCAAAGGGAATAAAAATGAATGCTGCAACTCGAGAGGTATCAGTCTGTTATGTGTGGTTGGTAAGTTGTACGGGAGAGTGCTAATCAAAAGGATTAGAGACTGTACGGACTGCGTACTTGGATTTGATTTGATTTGATTTTGGCCTCATTTCCACCAGAGCCTCAACGTGAGTCATAATAGGCTCCCCTGTAGGGTGCGTACTTGGAGAGGAACAGTGTGGCTTTAGGAGTGGCGTGGTAGAGGGTGTGCTGATCAGATTTTTACAGTGAGATAGGTTTATGAGATGTACCTTGCCAATGGGAAGGATGTGTTCTGTGCCTTCATGGATCTGGAGGATGCATACGATAGGATTGACAGGGAAGCGCTGCGGAGGGTGTTGCGTTTGTATGGAGTGGGCGGACATCTGTTGAAAGCGATGCAGAGTTTCTATGTTGGCAGCAGAGCATGTGTCTGAGTGGGAAGCGAGGCGAGTTATTGGTCACAGTGAAAGTGGGACTGAGACAAGGTTGTGTGATGTCTCCCTGGCTGTTCAACCTCTATATAGATGGAGTGGTCAGGGAGATGAACGCGAGTGTGCTGGGTCGTGGCTTGGAACTATTGGAAGCGAATGGGCGGAGTTGGCAGTTGAGCCAATTGCTATTTGCTGATGATACGGCCCTGGTTGCGAATTCAGAGGAGAAGCTATGTAGGCTAGTGTCTGAGTTTGGTAGAGTGTGTGAGAGGTGGAAGCTTCGAGTGAACGTGGGTAAGAGTAAAGTAATGAGATGCTCGAGGACTGTCGATGCGAGCAAAATTAGTAGTAGTAGTAGTAGTTACTTCCATATTCCACCGGAGTTTCAACGCAAAGTTAATGCAGTCTCCCCCGTAGGGCGGTAGCAAAATTAGTGTCCCCCTAAATAGAGAGCTCTTGGAGGAAGTTCAGTGTTTTAAATATCTGGGCTCCCATGTGGCGATAACTGAACCAGTGAAAACTGAAGTGAAGGCGCGAGTGCAGGAGGGGTGTAAAGTGTTGGTAGTATGATAGTATGGCAGTATGCGCACAGGTAGCATCGTCGAGACCGGTACGAGGTTTATGGCTATACGGACAGAGTCTGCTCCGACAGCAACGCATCACAGTACGTTTTATTCATTTGAGCAAGATAGACGAAATTAAACCCCATGCCTCCAATCATTTATAACTTCAAGAGTAATATGTACGCACGCTAGTGCGTACAGGCAGCATCGTCGAGTCTGGTACAGTAGTAGTTGTTGCTTCACGTTTCCACCGTCCAAACGCGAAGTTAATGTAGACTCCCCCGCAGGGCAATTGAAGAGTTGGGAAGTAGGTGCAGCGTAGATTACGAGCAGGTTCAACGCAGATTCCGAGTAGCTCCAACATAGATATAGAATAAGTCCGACACAGACACAGAGCAGATCTAACACAGACACAAAGTAGGTCCAACGTAGACACAGAGTAGGTTTAACGCATAGTTACCGAGTAGGTTCGACGTAGGCATAGAGTAGGTTCAACGCAGATACCGAGTAGGTCTCTGTGCTAACTTTTTTTTTCCACTCAAGCATTTTGGGGTTGATGTGGGGTGGCAGAGGTGTCTCGGGTCTCAAAAGAGCCCGACAAATTTCGGAAGGTCCCCAAAGTCTCCCGGGTCCCCTCGTCTTAGCTCATCTCGGCTTGTCTCGAATCACCTCGGACAGTCTCGGCTCGTCGCGCGACCAACTCGACTCGCCTCAACATGCTTCGACTGATCTCGACGCACCTCGACGTGACCCTCGCCCCCTGCACCAGCAATCTGCGGACTGCAACGGTCATCCGTTCCACTCAAGCCCTTCACATATATACATATTTCAGTCCAACACAGATACAAAGTAGGTTCAACTTTGATACAGAGTAGGTTTAAAGCATAGTTACCGAGTAGATTCAAAGTAGACACAGAGAAGGTCTCTGCGCTAACAACTTTTTTTTCACTGAAGCATTTTGGGGTTGAAGTGGGGTGGCAGATGTGTCTCGGGTCCCAAAAGAGCCCGACAAATCCCGGAAGGTTGCTCAAGTCCACCGGGTCCCCCGAGCTCCCCGGGTCCCCTCGTCTCTGCTCATCTCGGCTTGTCTCGAATCACCTCGGACAGTCTCGGCTCGTCGCGCGATCAACTCGACTCGCCTTAACATAATCGATTGATCTCGACGCACCTCGACCAGCCTCGACGCGACCCTTGTCTTCTGCGCCAGTAATCCGTGGACTGCAATGGTCAACTGTTCTACTCAAGCATTCCACATATATAATTTTTTCTGTGTATGAGTTTTACAGCGTGGGGAGGGGGAGCCAGGGATGCCAGGGTTCAGAGGGGCCTCAAACGGGTCCCAAAGTTTCTCAAGGGGGTCCCTAAGAGTCCTAAGGCAGTCTCAAAGGGCCCAGGAAGGGCCCAAGTGGATCCCCCCAAATAACCCTAGTCTTCCGATTCCCCCGGGTTCCCAAAACCCCCAGGTCCCTCAAGTCCTCCGGGCCCCGCGAGCACCCCCCCACTCCTTTGTCATCTAGTCTCAGCCAGCCTCGGTTTGGTGATGAGTCGACCACCAGTCGACTCATCACCACTCGCCTCAGCATGCCTCCACGTACAGTGCCGTTCACGACTTTCACTCTCTAAGATCAACGTAAATATTATTTCATCATTTAGCCATCAAAAACGCCTAGCTGTGCTCGGGCATTTATTAGGCGCCTAGAGAGAGCGCAAATTCTCCCACCGTAGGTTGGACTAGACTAACTAACACACCGCTTAGTCCACCTAGGCCCCCTGCGGGCGTCTAACGATACATAATTTTATAATCAACACAAAATAGATCACCATGAAAAAAGGGCACAAAAAAATAATAGAGCCCAAGCAAGAAGAAATAATAAAATAATAAAATAAATTGTTAATGATCTATAAAATGAAAAATCATCCATCCGCCCCAAAGCCAACGCGAAGTTAATGTAGACTCCCCAGTAGGACAATTGAAGAGTGGCAAAGTAGGTGCAGCGTAGATTCCGAGTAGTTCCAACGTAGGTTCCGAGCAGATTAAACACAGACACAGAGTAGATTTAACACAGATACAGAGCAGGTTCAGCACAGATACAGAGCAGGTTCAGCACAGATACAGAGTAGGTTCAACGCAGATACAGAGTAGGTTCAACACTGATACAAAGTAGGATTGACGCGTAGATACAGAGTAGGGTTAACATTGATACAGAGTAGGTTTAACGTAGATACAGAGTAGGTTTAACGTAGATACAGAGTAGGTTTAACGTAGATTTGGGAGGGGGAGCAAAGGTTCCAGGATTCAGAGGAGCCTCAAGAGGGCCCCACAGTTTCTCAAGAAGGTCCCGAAGGATGTCAAGAGTGTCCCAAAGGGCCCCAGAAGGGTCAAAGTGGGTCCCCCAAAATCCTCCTGGTCTTCAGAGTCCCCCGGGTTCCCAAAACCCTTGGTCCGCAGAGTCCTACGGGTCCCACGAGTACCCCTCTTTCCTGGGTCACCTTGTCTTAACCAACCTTGGTATATTTAATGAAAACCAATGCAAAATTTATCATCACGAAAAAAGAGCAGAGAAAAACAATAGAGCCCATGAAAGAATAAATAATAAAAACTAAAATATAGTGATAATGATTTATAAAATTAATAATCATCCATCCACCCCAATCTCCGACTGAGGACCATTGTATAAACTCCCATTGGAAATGAGTCGTAGATGCAGTTTCCCCTCTGGCAGCGAGAATCTCTCCGCTCGTCAACTTGCCATCAAGCAGTGCGGGACTCTAGCTCAAAGTTCCCGACGTATACTGCAAGGAACCATTCAGCAACAGGGATTTTTGGCACCAGTCAATAAGCGCCAAGAGCGGCAACAAAGAGTGGACGCGAGTCAATCACCGTCTGGGAAGCATAAGGGATCTTAAAATGCCAAGTTCAGGATTAAATGAGAGTTTGTTCAAATTAAGTATTACATACAAATGACAGTAATAGTTTTCGCCTATTATTTGTCTTAGTTAAAAAGAGCAACATCGAGACAGTTTAAAATGTAGGGAGACAAGTTCTGCATTAGAAATAGCGAATAATTGGCACAATCACGTGTCGGCACGGCCAGACCTTCGGCCAAGCCGCACCCAGCCTCCATCAGAGGCAGCAACAAGTTATACGCAAGGTAATTCTCCCACGTTCTAGTGCACCCTGCACTCTAACTTTTTACTCGACCAGTGCCGTTGGTCGTTTATTAACCGAGTTAGTTTTTTGCTCGATCCGTGTCGTTGGTCGTTTATTAACTGGGTTAGTTTTTGCTCGATCAGTGTCGTTAGTAGTTTTGTTTAGCTCAGTTTAGTTTTTAAGACATTCTTCAAGTTCTTCAACAACCGTAAGTACATGTTGTGATTTTTCCATTCTCTGTCACCAGAAATTACTGCTAGCCGCTACCCACAACCTGCCTGGCCCCCATCTTTCAAGACCGCATGGACACCACGATACAGGCCAGCGTCGGTTTGATTTGATTTGGGCCTCATTTCCACCAGAGCCTCAACGTGAGTCATAATAGGCTCCCCCGTAGGGCTCAATGATCATGGATTCCAGTAGGCTCGCACACCTCTGTGTGCAAGAAAAACATCGTTGTCAAAGTTTAACTATTTGAACATTTTAGTCGTGTCAGACGCATGCTGGCGCACAAGTATAACGTTTAGACGAAACGGACCTCCGCCCTCAATCACTTAGAACTTCACGAGTAATATGTATGCGCGCTAAAGCGAGCATGTAGCATCGTCGAGATTGGTCAAGGTTTACGGTCACACGGATAAAGTAAGCTCCGACAGCTACGCAACACAATGTTGACAGCTACGCGGTCTAATTCAGTTAATGTACATTTGATTTATCCAGGAAAGATAAAGACTATGACAAACGAATCGAATCCCCGCCTCCAACCACTTGAAACTTCATAAGTAATTTGATTTGATTTGAGCCTCATTTCCACCAGAGCCTCAACGTGAGTCATAATAGGCTCCCCCGTAGGGCTCGATGATCATTGATTCCAGAAGACTCGCACGCCGAAGTGCGCGAGGAAAAAACATAACAACGCTTTTAACGTTGAAAAAAAAAACATTTTAGCAATAACAGACGCACGCTGGTGCGCAAATAAAAAAACGCTTACTCGAAACGGACCTCCGCTTCCAATCTTTTAAAACTTGAAGAGTGATATGTACGCACCCTTGTGCGTACAGGTAGCATCGTCAAGATTAGTACAAGGTCAGTGGCTACACGGGCAAATTCAGCTCCGGCAGCAACGCAACACAATATTTACAGCTACGCGGTTTAGTTGTATAAATACAATCGATTTATTTAGGTAAGATAAAGACTCAGATGAAACGAAACGAATCCTCGCCCTCAACCCCTCAGAACCTCATGAGTTATATGTCCATATGCCAGTGCGCACAGATAGTATCGTCGAAATTGGTACAAGGTTCACGGCTACTTGGACAAAGTCAGCTCCGACATCAACGCAACACAATATTTACGGCTACGCGATCGAGTTGTATTGGTACAATATATTTACTCGGGTAAGATAAAGACTCAGATGAAACGAAACGAATCCCGGCCTCAAACCCCTCAGAATCTCACGATTAATATGTCCACACGCCAGTGCGCACAGATAGTATCGTCGAAATTGGTACAAGGTCCACGGCTACACGGACTAAGTCAGCTCCGACAGCAACGCAACACGAGGTTCACAGCTACGCGGTCCAGTTAAATTACAGTATTTTTCATTTTCCAGTTAAGATGAAAACTCAGATTAAACGAATCCACACCTCCAATCATTTAGTACTTCAAGATTAATATGTACGCACGCTAGTGCGCACAGGTAGTATCGTCGAGTTTTGATTTGATTTGATTTTGGCCTCATTTCTACCAGAGCCTCAACGTGAGTCATAATAGGCTCCCCGTAGGGCTCAATGATCATGGATTCCAGTAGGTTCGCACACCTCTGTGTGCAAGAAAAACAACGTTGTCAAAGTTAAATTATTTGAACATTTTAGTCGTGTCAGACGCACGCTAGTGCGCACAAGAATAACGTTTAGACAGAACGGACCTCCGCTTTCAATTATTTAGAACTTCATGAGTAATATGTACGCACGCCAGTGCGCGCAGATAGTATCGTCGAAATTGGTACAAGATCCACGGCTACACGGACTAACCGCACCGCATCACAAGGTTTATAGTTACGCGGTAAAGTTCAACCACAGACATTACAAGTAGTAGGTATAACTACAAGAACCGCTTTCTAGAGTCATTTTGGTGGGCGGAGTAGGACGCGGTGCATGCAACCTTGACTCAACCAGTCCGTACGGGGGAGAAACGGGGTGGGCGGGAGCGGAGGGTACCGAAACTGGTTTGGTGGCCGA
>SDVV010005032.1:0-19580 GCA_016164225.1 Gammarus roeselii | reverse complement strand
TATATATGCTCTATACAGGACACGTGCTGGACCAATTATTTCTCCCAAAAGCCATTAAAACATCCGTGGTTTCTCCCAACATGATTGATGACACGCCTGTATTCATACGCCATCGTGCCATCCCAAGTGCCTGAGGCGATGTTCTAAGAGCCCCACGATTTCATAAATCTTGCATGTTATTGACACCGCGCGTATAGCCTATACCTCACCAATACCTGGACGAATATCGAACTAATGTTGTGACTGTCTTGTTAATATCATAACTGACCAATGATGCGACTGTTGGGATTGTATATTATTGGATGAATGATGCAACTATCGTGTTGATATCATACCTCACCAATGATGCGACTATTGGGATAGTATATTATCGGATGAATGATGCAACTATCGTGTTGATATAACAACGGACAATTATCCCTTATAGTCCGCAGTGCAGCTGGGAAGATAATCGGCGGTCTGGCGGAAACCCTCCACTACAAGCAGAGCTTACTATACCGAGACTGTATTTGTGCAAGGAATGCAACCATGGCGAATGAGATACAAAACAAGGGAAATTTATGGAATTGATAGTACCAGGAAAGAATTAATGAAAGAAAGTCTAATCCTCATCCAAAGTCAACGAATGTGAGACCGTCAGAGGACTCGATTATTATCACACATTTCCTCCACTTTTTCTACAGTTTCAAGAGTCAATAAGAATAGTATTCTACTTGCCATCACAGGTGTCTTTGCTTGTAGCTGGAATGACAATGTACATGAGTACATCGTCGTGCACATGCCAGTAGCGCGCTTGGCAACTCCTCTGTCTGCTATTGTGGTCAGGATGATCCAGTGCTAGCGTTCAGGTGTCTTATTTCTTCGCTTCGGAGTCTTAATTGGAAAGCGGAACTGCTTTCATCAGGCGATGAACGTTGCTTTAATTGAACACTTTTTGAGAGTAGAAAAGTTCCGTCCATAGATCGGCATCGATGATCCAGAATAGACGATTTTGGCTTGCCTGACATGTTACTTACAGTAAATTGATGACATGTTATGGATCGACCGCCGGTATCTCACCTTTGTATCCCACCTTCTCGGCCCCCCCCCTCCCCTCAGCCTCGCCAACAGGGCATGCAGGCATGGAAGGCAGTATACCTCAGTGCGCCAGCAATCAACACGAGCAACATGGCACAAAAACTGCAGCAGGGCACTGGTCGGGTTGCGCTTAATACGTCGAACAAAAAAAACTGAATACAGTCAACAATTTAACACAACTGTCAAATACACAAACAAAACAACAAAATCAAATCTATTACGTCCAGCAAAACTCATTCAACACCTCCCCCCTCTCTCCACTCCTCAGCTAAGGTCCTCTTGAAGTCACGAAAGGAATCGCACTGCATCACATCAGAGGGCAGACGGTTCCAGGCCTGTACACAGCATGAATAAAAGAATCTGAGTTTATAGTCGGTCCGACAGCGAGGAACCACCAGCTTGAAAGAAAGCCCACATGTGTCAATATCCGGAGCTCGCTCAACCAGAGCAGACAAACCTGAATATACATAACAAATCTTCACCTGACAGAAAACAGCTTCAAAGCTCTGAGCCGCCCACCTTAGTCCACTCCACCCAGCCCATCACTTTTCCTGGCCCACCGCCTCTGTACTGACTCCAACAGTCTCAGATCCCCAAATATCCCCCATTCCACACATACGAGCAGGAGTCCATGCAAGATGGGTCTTACATGAGTAATGAACATTGACACCAGCGTCACGGTGACGTGACGTTGCATTTGTTTTTAACCGAAATCCTTGTTAACATGCTAGCGAAATTTAACGAACTCAATCTCAACACTCTAACCATCTGAGACGCATTTTACAGAGTCACGTGCGTTACCAATTATTAAGTTGTTTCCCAGACACTGTAGCAACCACCTTCCATACTAGTACTGTAGTAACTGCCTCCAATACTGGTACTGTAGTAACTGCCTCCAATACTGGTACAGTAGTAGCTGCCTCCAATACTGGTACAGTAGTAGCTGCCTCCAATACTGGTACTGTAGTAACTGCCTCCAATACTGGTACTGTAGTAACTGCCTCCAATACTGGTATGGTAGTAACTGAATCCAATACTAGTACTGTAGTAACTGCCTCCAATACTGGTACAGTAGTAACTGCCTCCAATACTGGTACTGTAGTAACTGCCTCCAATACTGGTATGGTAGTAACTGTATCCAATACTAGTACTGTAGTAACTGCCTCCAATACTGGTACTGTATTAACTGCCTCCAATACTAGTACTGTAGCAACCACCTCCCATACTAGTACTGTAGTAACTGCCTCCAATACTGGTACTGTAGTAACTGCCTCCAATACTGGTACTGTAGGAACTGCCTCCAATACTGGTACTGTAGTAACTGCCTCCAATACTGGTATGGTAGTAACTGAATCCAATACTAGTACTGTAGTAACTGCCTCCAATACTTTTACTGTAGTAACTGCCTCCAATACTGGTACTGTAGTAACTGCCTCCAATTCTGGTACTGTAGTAACTGCCTCCAATACTGGTACTGTAGTAACTGCCTCCAATACTGGTACTGTAGTAACTGCCTCCAATACTGGTACTGTAGTAACTGCCTCCAATACTGGTACTGTAGTAACTGCCTCTAATACTGGTACTGTAGTAATTGCCTCCAATACTGGTACTGTAGTAACTGCCTCCAATACTGGTACTGCAGTCACTGCCTCCAATACTGGTACTGTAGTAACTGACTCCAATACTGGTACTGTAGTAACTGCCTCCAATACTGGTACTGTAGTAACTGCCTCCAATACTGGTACTTTAGTAACTGCCTCCAATACTGGTACTGTAGTAACTGCCTCCAATACTGGTACTGTAGTAAACGCCTCCAATACTGGTACTGTAGTAACTTCCTCCATTACTGGTACTGTAGTAACTGCCTCCAATACTGGTACTGCAGTAACTGCCTCCAATACTGGTACTGTAGTAACTGCCTCCAATACTGGTACTGTAGTATCTTAAATGACTCCCTATTATTGTACGATATTACATGGCTGCAGAGCTATTAACATTCAAAACGCTAACTTGCTGACCCCTACGGAAGAGCCTATTGTGACTCACGTTGAGGCTCCGGTGGAAATGAGGCTCAAATCAAATCTAACTTGCTGACAGCACCAAATCTGGGTAACATAAAAACGAACAGTATACAAGTCAGTGTTTTGTCGCATATCTGTATCATTGACTCTCATTGACTCTAATCCTATCGTTCTTGTTGTTGCTTCTTTCCTACCAGTTGATCAATATAGAGCCGTGCAGTATCCGCCCATTTAAATAGACATATAGGGAAACATTAATTCTATAGTATGGATATGCTCAAAATCTCTCTGAATAAGAACCGAAGTATTTATTCTGATAGAAATTGTCCCATAATAAGCATCAACCAGAGACAGAAAGGGGTTCATGGTATATTATTTTAAATGCGATTCAAAATAAAATAAAAACGAAGCGGCAGACAACTATTGTAGTTACTACTACACCGGTTATGTTGGCTACAGCACTGAAGTAAGTCGATGCATTCCAATATCGAAATAAGTAAAATAGCGCCCTTTAGAGCAATACTGATCATATAATACATTCGACTATTCAACATTTTACTTGCAAGCTTAATAAACAAAAATACAGGATAACAACACAACGCTTCTGGTCCACACTAGCACTGCCGTCTAAAGCGACAGTGTTGTAAGTACAACACAGTGTCATTGGTCCACACTAGCACTGCCGTCTAAAGCGATAGTGTTGTAAGTACAACAGTGTCATTGGTCCACACTAGCACGGCCGTCTAAAGCGATAGTGTTGTAAGTACAACACAGTGTCATTGGTGCACACTAGCACTGCCGTCTAAAGCGACAGTGTTGTAAGTACAACACAGTGTCATTGGTCCACACTAGCACTGCCGTCTAAAGCGACAGTGTTGTAAGTACAACACAGTGTCATTGGTCCACACTAGCACTGCCGTCCAAAGCGATAGTGTTGTAAGTACAACACAGTGTCATTGGTCCACACAAGTACGACTGTTTAAAGCGACAGTGTTGTAGTTACAACACAGTGTCATTGGTCCACACAAGTACGACTGTTTAAAGCGACAGTGTTGTATGTACAACACAGTGTCATTGGTCCACACAAGTACGACTGTTTAAAGCGACAGTATTGTAAGTACAACACAGTGTCATTGGTCCACACCAGTACGACTGTTTAAAGCGACAGTGTTGTAAGTACAACACAGTGTCATTGGTCCACACATGTACGACTGTTTAAAGCGACAGTGTTGTAAGTACAACAAAGTGTCATTGGTCCACACAAGTACGACTGTTTAAAGCGACAGTGTTGTAGTTACAACACAGTGACAATGATTCACACACGCATGGCTGTCCTCCACCACAGTGTTGTAGCTGCAACAGAGTACCACTGGTCCACACAAGTACGACTGTTTAAAGCGACAGTGTTGTAGCTGCAACAGAGTACCATTGGTCCACACAAGTACGACTGTTCAAAGCGACAGTGTTGTAGCTGCAACAGAGTACCACTGGTCCACACAAGCACAGCCATATACGCGACAGTGTTGTAGTTACAACGGCACCATTGTTCCTCAGACACTTTGCCATATTTCAAGTGCTGGAGTCGCAACGCCGCATCATTGATCTACACACACGCGGCTGGATAACGCGACAGCGTTGGAGCACAAAAAAACTGCACGAATGAACTTAAATGCAGGGATTTTAAGGAAATTAAAACGTTCCTAGTTTTGAAGGCAATTAAAACGTTTCTAGCAAATTTTACAAAATGCTCGCTGCTATTGACTCATAGCTTGTATTTCGAAAATTTATTTAGTATCAAACATTCTAAACATTGCAAGAAATTTAAAGACAAAATTTTATTTATTGTCTTATGCTGGAAAATTGAGAAACTATCGATTAGGCCATCTCATTTATCCAGCTTTATTTTGAAAGAAACTGTTCCACTGTAGCAACACATAGGGGTTTCAGAATTATTTATGTTGACCAATATGAATCCTCACCTCGCAGTATTTTACTCATTATCGCTAAATTTAAGGTCTTGGCAATGCTCAGGCTAGACAGCTTCCTGGTCAACCGCGAACAGGAAGAAGCAAAGACAACATCTCATCTTCTCGCAAGTCGTTGCTTGTACTCCATATAATCCGTATCATTGCGTCCGGACGAGCTTCAAATTTATAAAACAACTTTGTGGTGCATCTTGAAAAAATATTTAAAATTGTATCCGGGAGCTGTATCCGGAGCAGGAGTTGGTGGTCGGGAACAGTTTGTTCAAGAAAAGAGATATCCACAAGTACACGTGGGTGAGGATGGCCCGTGGTGCAGTGGTGGAGAGAGCGCTGATGGATTTTGTGTTGATATCGAGGAGAGTGGTGGGGAGGCTGCTGGGTGCGGGTGTTGAGAGGGGAGAGTGGAGGAGTGTCTGACTATCTGCTGATGGAAGCTAGATAAAGAGTGGAGCGAAGGTGGAAGGGCAACAAAAGAGTGGGAGGAGGAGGAGAGGTAATGAAGTGGGTGAACTGAATTATGAGATGCAGAGCCTGAGAGTTCCAGCAGGCGTTGAAAGAAGAATATGACAACGTGAGAGGACAGGATCTGAGAGATGTGGAGGAAGAATGGGAGACGTTAAGAGATGCGTTGGGGAGATCTGCGAAGAATGTGTGTGGTGCTCGCCGAGTGGGCGGGTGCAGAAGGAAAGGTTGCGAGTGGTGGAACGAGGAGGTTAAACTAGCGGTGGCACGGAAAAGAGGGGCGTTTGAGGAGTGTTTGCAGGTGAAGTCGGTGGTGGCATATGAAGGCTACAAAGAGAGGAGAAACGAGGTGGAGCGAGTGGTGAGGAGAGCCAAAAGGGACGCTGATGCCAGGTGGGACAAACGGTTGTGCTAGAATTTTGAGGAGAACAAAAAGATGTTCTGGAAAGAGATGAAGAGGGTGAGAAAAGGAGAGACCGGAAAAGAGGAAGTGGTGAAAGATGAGAACGGACAGTTGTTGTTGGAAAGTGGTGATGTACGGAAGAGGTGGGCGGAGTATTTTGATGAGTTGTTGAATGCCGAGGATGACAGAGAGGCTGACATTGTTGCAGTGGGTGGTGGTGCGCGGATGTCAGTTTTGGGAGAGAGACTTGTAGCGGACATTACCAGGGAAGAGGTGCAGGAGGCGGTGGATGTGATGAAAGCAGGGAAAGCCCCTGGTTTGGATGGCGTTGCGACCGAGTGCCTGAAGAAGGGTGGAGTAATGATTGTCGAATGGTTGCTGAGGTCACTGAACTTGTGTTGTGTGGTAGGCGTGGTACCAATTGAGTGGCGCAGTACCTGCAATGTTCCGCTGTATAAAGGCAAAGGAAATGAAAATGAATCCTGTAACTCGAGAGGTATCAGTCTGTTAAGTGTGGTTGGTAAGTTGTACGAGAAGGTGCTAATCAAAAGGATTAGAGAATGTACGGACTGCGCAATTGGAGAGGAACAGTATGGTTTTAGGAGTGGCAAAGGGTGCGCCGATCAGATTTTCATGCAGTGAGTCAGGTATGTGAGAAGTACCTTGCAAAGGAAAAGGACGTGTTCTGGGATTTCATGGATCTGGAGAAGGCATACGACAGGATTGCCAGGGAAGCGCTGTGGAGGGTAATGCGTTTGTATGGAATGGGCGGACATTTGTTGAAAGCGGTGCAGAGTTTCTATGTTGGCAGCCGAGCATGTGTCAGAGTGGGAAGCGAGGTGAGTGATTGGTTCTCAGTGAAAGTGGGACTAGGACAAGGCTGCGTAATGTCTCCTTGACTGTTCAATATCTTTATGGATGGAGTGGTCAGGGAGGTGAATGCGATTGTGCTGTGTCGTGGCTTGAAGCTGTTGGAAGCGAATGGGCAGAGTTAGCAGCTGAGCCAGTTGCTATTCGCGGATGATAAAGCCATGGTTGCAGACTCAGAGGAGAAGCTATGTAGGCTAGTGTCTGGGAGGAGGGAGCTTCGAGTGAATCGGGGTAAAAGTAAAGTAATGAGATGCTCGAGGAATGTCGATGCGAGCAGAATGAGTGTCCTCCTTAATAGAAAGTTGTTGGATGAAGTTCAGTGCTATCAGTATCTGGGCTCCCTTGTGGAGAAGACTGAATTAGTGGAAACTGAGGGGAAGTCGCGAGTGAAGGAGGGATGTAAAGTGTTGAGTGCACTGAAGAGCGTAATGAGCTGCAGGAGGTTGGGGATGGAAGCAAAGAGGGGACTGTATGAGGGTGTTGTTGTAACAACTGTGCTGTACGGAGCTGAGACTTGGGGGGTGAGAGCAGAGGAGAGAAGAAGGTTGAAAGTTGTCGAGATGAAATGTTTGAGGAGCATGGCTGGAGTGTCGCTGAGAGACAGGTTTACTAACGACGGGGTTCGCATCAGAGCGGTGATGGTGAAGAAGTTAGAGGACAGATTTGATTCGCGTGTTCTGAGATGGTTCGGGCACATGAAGAGGATGGATAATGGGAGATTGGGTAAAAAAGTGTTGAAGTCAGAGGCGAGTGGACGTAGGCCTAGAGGGAGACCGAAGTTTGGGTGGATGGAAGGTGTTGTTGAGCTGGCGTTAGGAAGGAGAGAAGTGAGTGTGGAGGTAGCGAGTGAGCGTGCACTGGATAGGCGTCAGTGGAGAATGATAGTGAACGGATGAGTTTTGACGCTGCCCAGATGTGCTCTCCCGCCTTTGGCATATCGTTGAGAGACGGGATGGTCGTGGGCGGGGGCCGCCCGGTCATCATGACGCGGCAGGGGTAAATCAGTCACGCTGTCGAGCCCTGCTGCCGCAACACTGACTTCGAACCGCACTCATTACCCGGAGGGTGTGTTGCGAGGTCCCCGGCTGGACCCTTCTGCGCAAAAGAGCTAAGGTGTGCGAGTGTGAGTGTATGAGAGTGCGAGGTGCGTCTTGCCGTCGGCCACACCCCTTGCTGGGGGATTTCGGCCTAGTGTCTGTATCTGTAGCCGTACAAAATTCAAGTTGTGCAGAAGAGTGGTCAAAACGACGTATAGAAAAAGGTACCATTTGTGCTGTCATTTATTTAAATCTTTCAAGAGACAGATGAAATTTGTTCGCTGATGATCATTGACATTTTCAATTAATTGGTTTCGTTGACAAACAAAACTACAGATTTTGGGAAGAGGAAAATCCGCCAGTTGTACACGAAAATGAATTACATCCACAGCGGGTAACTGTATAACACAGAATTATGCATGACCGTGTAAATAGGCCTTATTTCTGTGAAACGTAACGGTATTTACAGAGTGTAAACGGCAAAAGATACTGACACATGCTCCATAAATTTTCAAGACCTGCTGTTAGTCATCGGTGCAAACGTCACAAGCTGTGGTTTTACCAGAATGAAGCAACTTGCCACACAGCCAATGAAACCATGAGGGCGCTGCATGAAGTATTTGACAATAACATTGTCTCTCGTCAAACTACACTTGCCTGGCCACCAAGATCACCGGATCTAACTGCTCCAGACTATTTTATCTGGGGATATCTAAAGAAAAAAGGTTAAATTTGAAGGAGAACATAAGCTGAAAAATTCGGGCAATTAATCCCGTGATGCAGCGTTCCATGACGGGCAAATGCTCTAGTAAGAGCTCGCTCGTGTATTGCTGCTGAGGGCGACACCTAAAAAATTCCCTCTTCCACTGCAAAATCCTTTCATACTCCTGATGTTTAGCATCATTGGTATCAATGGAATTTGTGTACGATTTATTTACAGTGTTTTGTTGACCTTCAAACCAAAAAAAAAACAATTATAAAAAAACTGTATATTACGCCACACATGACGAGATAGAAGAAGGCGAAGGAGAGTTTATATTACGTAACACATGACGAGATAGAAGAAGGTGAAGTAAACCCTGTCTCACGCCACACATGACGAGATAGAAGAAGGTTAAGTAAAACCTGTCTCACGCCCCCCAGGACGAGATAGATGGAGATGATGTAGAGAGTAATTGCAATCACCAATTCGGTGACCACCGGCAAAAAATCTTGCGGAGGAGGAAAAGTGAGTGAAAAACTGACATAAACATTAAACATAAGTATTTTTTTATTGATTTGAAAAAACTATGTGGCAGCGAGACAATAAAAAACAATGTCACCCTGCCGAGACTTCATTAGATTAGATTAGTTGATTAGACAAAAGACTGAAACATAGGTTGAGGAAGATGAGACGAGCCTCCACACTGCAAAGGCAGAGGAGAAAATGACACGAACATCCATACTGCTAAGGCAGAGCGGAAGATGAGACGAACCTCCACACTGCCATGGCAGAGAGAAAGATGAGACAAACCTCCACACTGCCAAGGCAGGGAGGATGATGAGAAGAACCTCCACACTGTCAAGGCAGAGAGGAGATTTGTCTCATCTTCCTCTCTGTCTTGACAGTGTGGAGGTTCGTCTCATCTTCCTCTCTGCCATGGCAGTGTGGCGGTTCGTCTTATCTTCCTCTCTGTCTTGACAGTGTGGAGGTTCTTCTCATCATTCTCCCTGCCTTGGCAGTGTGGAGGTTGGTTTCGTCTTTCTCTCTGCCATGGCAGTGTGGAGGTTCGTCTCATCTTCCGCTCTGCCTTTGCAGTGTGGATGTTAGTGTTATTTTCCCCTCTGCCTTGGTGGCCACACAAGTGTAGTTTGACGGGAGACAATGTTATTGTCAAATACTTCATGCAGTGCCCTCATGGTTTCATTGGCTGTGTGGCAAGTTGCTTCATTCTGGTAAAACCACAGCTTGTGACGTTTGCACCGATGACTAACAGCAGGTCTTGAAAATTTATGGAGCATGTGTCAGTATCTTTTGGCGTTTACACTCTGTAAATACCGTTACGTTTCACAGAAATAAGGCCTATTTACACGGTCATGCATAATTCTGTGTTATACAGTTACCCGCTGTGGATGTAATTCATTTTCGTGTACAACTGGCGGATTTTCCTCTTCCAAAAATCTGTAGTTTTGTTTGTCAACAAAACCAATTAATTGAAAATGTCAATGATCATCAGCGAACAAATTTTATCTGTCTCTTGAAAGATTTAAAAAAATGACTGCACAAATGGTACCTTTTTCTATACGTTGTTTTGACCACTCTTCTGCACAACTTGAATTTTGTACGGCTACAGATACAGACACTAGGCCGAAATCCCCCAGCAAGGGGGGTGGCCGACGGCAAGGAGCACCTCACACTCTCATACACTCCCACTCGCACACCTTAGCTCTTTTGCACAAAAGGGTCCGGCCGGGGACCTCGCAACACACCCTCCGGGTAATGAGTGCGGTTCGAAGTCAGTGTTGCGGCAGCAGGGCTCGACAGCCTGACTGACTTACCCCTGCCACGTCATGATGACCGGGCGGCCCCCGCCCACGACCATCCCGTCTCTCAACGATATGCCAAAGGCGGGAAAGCACATCAGGGCAGCGTCAAAACTCATCCGTTCACTATCATTCTCCACTCACGCCTATCCAGTGCATGCTCACTCGCAACCTCCACACTCACGTCTCTCCTTCCCAACGCCAGCTTCACACCTTCCATCCACCCAAACTTTGGTCTCCCTCTAGGCCTACGTCCACTCGCCTCTGACGTCAACACTTTTTCACTCAATCTCCCAATATCCATCCTCATCGTGTGCCCGAACCATCTCAGAACACGCGAATCAACTCTGTCCACTAACTTCTTCACCATCACCGCTCTGATGCGAACCCCGTCGTTAGTGAACCTGTCTCTCAACGACACTCCAGCCATGCTCCTCAAACATTTCATCTCGAGAACTTTCAACCTTCTTCTCTCCTCTGCTCTCACCCCCCAAGTCTCAGCACAGTTGGCACAACAACACCCTCATACAGTCCCCTCTTTGCTTTCATCCCCATCGTCCTGCAGCTCATTACGCTCTTCAGTGCACTCAACACTTTACACCCCTACTTCACTCGCGACTTCACCTCAGTTTCCACTAATTCAGTCTTCTCCACATGGGAGCCCAGATACTGATAGCACTGAACTTCATCCAACAACTTTCTATTAAGGAGGACACTCATTCTGCTCGCATCGACAGTCCTCGACCATCTCATTACTTTACTTTTACCCCGATTCATTCGAAGCTTCCTCCTCCCAGACACTAGCCTACATAGCTTCTCCTCTGAGTCTGCAACCATGGCCGTATCATCCGCGAATAGCAACTGGCTCAGCTGCCAACTCCGCCCATTCGCTTCCAACAGCTTCAAGCCACGACACAGCGCACTCGCGTTCACCTCTCTGACCACTCTATCCATATAGATATTGAACAGCCAGGGAGACATTACGCAGTCTTGTCCTAGTCCCACTTTCACTGAGCACCAATCACTCACCTCGCTTCCCACTCTGACACATGCTCGGCTGCCAACATAGAAACTCTGCACCGCTTTCAACAAATGTTCACCCACTCCATACAAACGCATTACCCTCCACAGCGCTTCCCTGGCAATCCTGTCGTATGCCTTCTCCAGATCCATGAAAGCACAAAACACGTCCTTTCCCTTTGCAAGGTTCTTCTCACATACCTGTCTCACTGCAAAAATTTGATCGGCGCACCCTTTGCCACTCCTAAAACCATACTGTTCCTCTCCAATTGCGCAGTCCGTACTTTCTCTAATCCTTTTGATTACCACTCTCCCGTACAACTTACCAACCACACTTAACAGACTGATACCTTCCGAGTTACAGGATTCATTTTTATTTCCTTTGCCTTCATACAGCGGAACAATGCAGGTACTGCGCCACTCATTTGGTACCACGCCTGCCACACAACACAAGTTCAGTAACCTCAGCAACCATTCGACCATCGTTACTCCATCCTTTTTCAGGCACTCGGTCGCAACGCCATCCAAACCAGGAGCTTTCCCTGCTTTCATCACATCCACCGCCTCCTGCACCTCTTCCCTGGTAAGGTCCGTCACAAGTCTTTCTCCCAAAACTGGCATCCGCGCACCACCACCCACTGCAACAATGTCAGCCTCTCTGTCATCCTCGACATTCAACAACTCATCAAAATACTCTGCCCACCTCTTCCGTACATCACCACTTTCCAACAACAACTGTCCGTTCTCATCTTTCACCACTTTCTCTTTTCCGGTCTCTCTCTCCCTTTCTCACCCTCTTCATCTCTTTCCAGAACATCTTTTTGTTCTCATCAAAACTCTTTCACATGCGTCTGTCCCACCTGGCATCAGCGTACCACTAAACGCTGCAAGCCACAGCATACACCGTCACACTAACCGCCACACCACTAAACGCTGCATGCCACAGCACACACCGTCACACTAACCGTCACACCAATAAACGCTGCACGCCACAGCATACACCGTAACACTAACCACCACATCACTAAACGCTGTACGCCACAGCACCCTCAGTCACACTAACCGCTACAGCGCTGAACGCTGCACGCCACAGCATACATCGTCACACTAACCGCCACAGCGCTAAACGTTGCACGCCACAGCATACACCGTCACACTAACCGCTACACCACTAAACGCTGCACGCCACAGCACCCACAGTCACACTAACCGCCACACCACTAAACGCTACACGCCACAACCACACTAACCATCACAGCGCTAAACGCTGCACGCCACAGCATACACCGTCACACTAACCGCCACAGAGCTAAACGCTGCACGCCACACCATACATCGTCACACTAACCGCCACACCACTAAACGCTGCACGTCACAGCATACACCATCACACTAACCTCCACATCACTAAACGCTGCACGTCACAGCACTTACAGTCACACTAACCGCCACACCACTAAACGCTGCACGTCACATCACCCGCAGTCACACTAACCGCCACACCACTAAACGCTGCACGCCACAGCACACACAGTCACACTAACCGCCACACCGCTAAACGCTGCACGCCACAGCATACACCGTCACACTAACCGCCACACCACTAAACGCTGCACGCCACAGCACCCACACTCACACTAACCGTCACACCACTAAACGCTGCACGCCACAGCACACACCGTCACACTAACCGCCACACCACTAAATGCTGCACACGACGACAGGCACCGCACACGTTTCGCCACACAAGTAAACGTATGACTGTAGGTGCAGCATGCTAGCGTCCACGCACCGCCACACCTTGATCTATTTTCTCCACACCTCATGAAGCAACAGAATAAAATTAATTAGATACGCCATGCCACGCCCCACCACACGCCCTCACGCAAGTAAACTATGTACACCGCTTGGCACACAATCACACAATTAAACTATAAACGCCACGCCTCACAGCCCCGTCCTTGTAAACACTGTACACGCCACACCTCACACCACCGCCCTTGTAAACACTGTGCACGCCACACCTCACACCACCGCTCTTGTAAACACCGTACACGCCACACCTCACACCACCGCTCTTGTAAACACTGTACACGCCACACCTCACACCACCGCTCTTGTAAACACTGTACACGCCACACCTTACACCACCGCCCTTGTAAACACTGTGCACGCCACACCTCACACCACCGCCCTAGTAAACGCTACGCGCCTCACCTCACACCACCGCCCTTGTAAACACTGTGCACGCCACACCTCACACCACCGCCCTAGTAAACGCTACGCGCCTCACCTCACACCACCGCTCTTGTAAACACTGTACACGCCCCACCTTACACCACCGCCCTTGTAAACACTGTACACGCCACACCTCACACCACCGCCCTAGTAAACGCTACGCGCCTCACTGCTCATCACCAGAACCGCTTCACAATTAGGCTCTCTACGCCACATTGCCACAAAATTAAACTTTCCACGTGACGCTACGCACGCTGCACAAGTAAACTCTGAACGCTACGTTTCACACCAACGCATTGGTATACTCTTTAAGTCACGCCTCATATCCCCGGATCCGAAATCTCTGCACGTCGCATGGAACATCGCCATACAAGCATGTTCTTCACGCCATGCCACACACCATCACACTAGTAAACTCTGCACGTCACACGGCCCACTGTGTCACTGGTACACTCCGCACGTCTCACCAAACATTGAATAACAAGTAAACTCTTCCACACCTGTGCCTGCCAGGTTCTACCTGTCACACACCACACAAGAAAACTCTGCACACCCCATGGCACACTGAATCACAAGCAGTCTATACGTCACACCGCACATTGAATTAAACACAAAAAATATTGATGCGCATCAATCCAATTCTATCTTTAAACATCGGTAAAGTTTTGAAGCGGAGAGAGTTTGAATTGATCTGCAGAAACCGCTGCCATAATTAAACGCTGGCAATCCCGCAACTCAACTGATAAAGGTTCTGTGAACAGCCTACCGAATCTCTAATGTTGTCAGACACAGTCAGGCACCACAGATGACACAGTCAGGCACCACAGATGACTCAGTCAGGCACCACAGATGACACAGTCAGGCACCACTGATGACACAGTCAGGCACCACAGATGACACAGTCAGGCACTACAGATGACACAGTCAGGCACCACAGATGACACAGTCAGGCACCACAGAGGACACACTCAGGCACCACAGATTACACAGTCAGGCACCACAGATGACACAGTCAGGCACCACAGATGACACAGTCAGGCACCACAGATGACACAGTCAGGCACCACAGATGACACAGTCAGGCACCACAGATGATACAGTCAGGCACCACAGATGACACAGTCAGGCACCACAGATGACACAGTCAGGCACCACAGATGACACAGTCAGGCACCACAGAGGACACAGTCAGGCACCACAGAGGACACAGTCAGACACCACAGATGGCACAGTCAGACACCACAGATGGCAGCCGTATTGATAGCTGGTAGAGTTCAGCATTTGAAAAACTTGCCTTTTCAAGGAGGTGAGGAGAATACGCCGCCTCCCACTGGTGGCAACCTCACTTATTGGGATGTTGAAAACAGGCGTGTCATCATCACAACTCCGATGGCCCTGATTTTTTTGTTAATTTGTATTCAATGTCCCTCTGGATCCCGGCATTCAAACTCCGCCGCCTCTCCTGAGGTAGTGTATCTATGCTCTTCAAACTTGCCTCCTTTGAAGACCATGTTATTTGCCACTGATCAGCGTTAGATGTCGTTTGCCACTGACCAGCGTTAGATGTTGTTTGCCACTGATCAGCGTTAGATGCTGTTTGCCACTGACCAGCGTTAGATGTTGTTTGCCACTGACCAGCGTTAGATGCTGTTTGCCACTGACCAGCGTTAGATGTTGTTTGCCACTGACCAGCGTTAGATGTTGTTTGCCACTGACCAGCGGTAGATGTTGTTTGCCGCTGACCAGCGTTAGATGTTATTTGACACTGACCAGCGTCAGATGTTGTTTGCCACTGACCAGCGGTAGATGTTGTTTGACACTGACCAGTGTTAGATGTTGTTTGCCACTGACCAGCGTTAGATGTTATTTGACACTGACCAGCGGTAGATGTTGTTTGCCTGTGACCAGCGGTAGATGTTGTTTGAAACTGACCAGCGGTAGATGTTGTTTGCCACTGACCAGCGGTAGATCTCCACAAGGACGACCTGCAGCAGCTCATAGTGGAAGATGTTGCCTTTTCATGAACAACTAAACGTCGTCAGCAAATGAGGAGGCAAAACTGGGATGCAGCACCCCACTGATGCCCGGAATGTTTAGAAGAAACAATGAAGGTCCCAACACAGACTACTACACAGACACAAGTAAACTCTGCATGTGCGCCAGCCCGGTTCTACTCATCAACACCCCTAGACTGTCTGTATAATAGATGCAAGTAAAAAACAAGTATTGTTTACAGATACTATTGACTAGGATGAGCTGGATACTGTGCCTGCTGCACCTCACGCAATGTTATGGTAAAACGTCCTACACACTCGGTTATAGTTGCTTGAATAGAATCTCATCATTATTACTTACAGAAAAAAGAGCTGTGCCAAAGTATCGGAAGCCGGTAGGTAGCGGTGTCCTTAACGATATCGGTATCGGTAGGTATCGGAAAAATGATAGGTACTTTCTCGATACCACCGTAGCTATATCAAATATTGATACAACTATGTACTGCAAACAAAATTGGATATAAGAAATTGAGAATAAATAATATATTTTATTAAAGTTACTTTGGAAAATTGTGTGTATGAGTAGATGAAAGAAATATTTATAATTTATTGGAGCCTGATTTATTAATTCATTGCCAGCAGGTTTCATCTCTTGGGATGAGCTGTGCTTTGGTTTAAGGTGGGATTGAGGTTCTGCTTCAATTAGACTTTACATAAAGAACAAACTACTTTGATTTTGATTTTGGATTTTATCTTTGCTCAAGTGGAAAAGTCCATAAGATATCCAATGTTATAATTGGTAAATAAAAATAATGTTGTCACCGGGAGTTATTTAGGCAAATCCATCGCCCAAGATAATCAATCTTGAGTAAATCCTTTCAGCGAACATAACCTTAATTATATAGAAATAAATATATGCCAATTTATTAAGTTATTTGAGTATTTACACAAAAAAAATCGAGTTGTTATGAAAGTATAGCAATTAGCATCGGTATCGGTGAGAGTGTCGATATTTTCAGGTTTCTGTGGTAGCGTAATCGGTAAAGGAAATATTACGTATCGATATCGGGTCTCGGTAAAAATATTGTTATCCGAACAGCTACAACAAAAATATGACTCCATTTAAACATGGATACAGCAAGGAATGATTCTCATTTTGAATAGCTCAAAGTACGACGGAAGAGTACCAACACGCTCCAAAATGAATCCAAATATCTTAATTTGTGTCCCTCACGTGGTGACAATGCCTTAAATACATCCCTCTCCCTTGTAAATCCCTCGCCCCCGACCTTTCTCGCCCCCGATAAACTTCCATCATCCACGACTTGCATCGCCCTCAACTTCCCTCGCCCCATTAAACTTCCCTCGACCACGACTTTCTTCACCCCACTAAAACTTATCTCGCCCCACACTTCCCTCGCCCCTCTGAACTTTTCTTGTCCCCGACTTCCCTCACCCAGGTTAAACTTCCCTTGAACCCGACTTTCCATGTCCCCGTTAAACTTTCCTTCCCCAACTTCCCTCGCCATTGTTAACTTTCCCTTGCCCCCAACTCCCCTCGCCCCTGTTCCTACATGAGACGAGCAATAGAATGAGCCTACTCGGGTACCCATCAGTAATACCGTCATTAATACATCAGGGAAATTTCTTATTGCTATCAAGAACCGTAAGAGGTGACTTTCCCTTCTTCCCTCCCACTCCTTCCCTACCCTCTCTGCCAGGCCCTCATTAGCCTCTGATGCACTTGCATCAGGACGCCTCTTTGAAGAGTTCGTCAGCTGGACCATGGCACGAAAGAACGGGTTTGTTTGGGTCATGGACTACACTAAGCTAGAGAGGGTCTGGGTCATGGTCAACAACGTCGTGTCTGGGCCATGGACAACACAGACCTAGATAGGGTCTTAGCCAAGGACAAATAGAGGTGTGGGCCACGAACCACTAAAGCTTAGAGAGGGTCTGGGATTTGGGACAACCCAGACCTAGATAGGGTCTGAGCCATGAGCAAATAGAAGTGTGAAGAATTGAGTCACGGATAACACAGTCTTAGAAAATATCTGGCTCATGGACATCACAGGCCTTTAGAGAGCCTGGATCATGTACTACACATACCCAGAGAAGGTCTTGCCACGGATAACACCGGAAAAGAGAGAGCCTAAGTCTTGGACAACACAAGCCTAGAGAGGATCTGGGCCGTGTAATACACATTCTTGTAGAGGGACTAGGGAATGGAAAACTGAAATTTGGAGAATTACAAGGACTTACAAAGAACTTCAGATCCAAGAGGCCTCTCTGCCAGTCCTTCAATTTGCATTGAGGTGAACCTCCCGGAGTCGCCCCAGGGGGACTCGCCATGTGTAAGTGTCTCCTCAGTCACCCAAGTCTCTAAGCGACTTGTGTGCTGCAGAGTATCCCCGGGTTCTGTAACCATCTCGAGATCTCTGTCTCTCCTACCCCACCCTATTGTTAAAAGGGTGAGGATCAATGTGGCGAGAGGGCCTAAACTTGGCTGTCCCTGCCCTAACAAAGACCGATGTATTAGAGCAGTGCTCTCTCATGTCACACTGAGCTGGCGATTTGTTCGTTGTATCATGAGGTGATACAGCTTAGCCTCTCTCACCACGTGCAGGTGGCCAGCTTCTTTTGGGTGGGCACAGAGTCAGGCCCATCTAAATCTACTGTCTGATCTATCTACTGTATTGTGTGGGGGCTTCCGGGGCTGGAGCCAGTGCTGACTTCCCCGGGACTGCACAGAGTGGACCTTGTTTGACCGCCGTGCTCTGCACGGTGATGCGTTTCCCTCAGTCATTGCGTCCAGGGCTGACTCCTTCCATCTCAGCGACAGGCTTTGAGATACGAGTGAGGTGTTGAGCACTACCCAGCGCAAGCCCTGTTAGCCTGTCGTGTCCAGCAAGGCCGCTCCTACCCCCAAAGCTCTCCAAACTGTCTCTACTACGCTGATTCTGTGGCTAATAGTTGAGATCATGGAGGATCCGGTCCAGCCTACTTATGAACGTGTCCACTGATCCGCTCGCCATCATCATTGGCGAAAGTCTATTCCAAGCGTTGACGATTCTGTATGTCATCAGGTCATCTCCGGGTCGGGTGTTGAATTTCTTTGGTTGGAGTTTCAGATAATTTTTTTCCTAGTAAGGTAGTCATTTAGCGAGAAGAGGTTTCTGTGCTCCATGTTATTGAAACTTTTCAAGATTTTGATGGTCACGATGAGTTGCTCTGGAAGTCTTCGCTTTTCTAGGTTCAAGAGTTTTAGTTCTCCTAGTCTTTTTTGGTACTCATTGTGTCTGATGGATGTTATCATCTTGGTTGCTCTAGCTTGAATTTATTGCAGTCTCTCAATGCCTTGGACGAGGGTGGGAGACCTGAATTGGACGGTATAACCCAATGGTGGTCTGACTAGGGTGTAGTAGAGGGTTAGGATAATTTCTCTTTTTCTCTGTACTTGAACTTCCTCCCGATGTATCCAAGGACTCTGTTAGCCTTTTTTTCTACTACTATCCACTGCCTTGAGAACTTCCGTTCCGCGCTGATGTAGACTCCTAGGTCTTTCTCTATGTTGGTGGCGAGATCTGAATACCCAACAGGGAGTAGTTTGGAGATCCGTTTGCTCTACCAATGTGCATGACGGTGCACTAGTCCGTGTTCAATGTAATTGCCATACCAGTAGTTACATGTGGTGCGAGAACGCATGTCCAAGAACAGTGGTGCGACAACAGAGGTACAAGAACAGTGGTGCGAGAACAGAGGTGCGAGAACAGAGGGGCAAGAATAGTGGTGCGAGAACAGAGGTGCAAGAACAGAGGTGCAAGAACAGAGGTGCGAAAACAGAGGTGCGAAAACAGAGGTGCAAGAACAGAGGTACGAAAATCGCCCTGGTTAATTAGTGACTCTATGTATGATTTGTGAAGGATTTAGGATGTATGGTTTTAGTGAAG
>SDVV010005031.1:0-19581 GCA_016164225.1 Gammarus roeselii | reverse complement strand
AAAAAACGATGGGGGAAAGTTGTCAAGAGAAGAAGAGAGATAAGTTAATGCAGCTTCAACAGAACAAACGAGGTAAAAGGAGTAACCAAGGTGAAAGCATAACCAGGAAGGGGTAAAGAAGGAGAGATAGTGAAGAGTGAAGAGTAGAAGGGTCCGAAAGGAAATAGGGTGTTCACCCCCCCGGTTGGATCGTGACCCCGTGCGACCCGTGAACCAGTAGCTTTAGGAGGGGAGTATCGAGATGACAAAAGTTTTAACCTAGTATCCAAAGATTATTACACATTATACGTGGTAGATACAACACGGTGCCCTACATGGGGTTTATTCGTGTGTATGGTACACGTAATGTTCTTTCCATTTTGTATCTGTTCCGATACTCACCAGGCGCTTCATGGCGCGGCAAATGAAGCATATCATAGAGGGTGATGGTCAGCACAGGCACCGTGAACCGTTCACAGTAACGACACCTGAAAAAAACACGTCCCCATAAGGAATAATTATAATTAATTGAAAATCTAATGTCTTGCGTGGAAAAAGCTCGTATGTCACCTAATGCCTTCCAGGGAAAGGCTAATATATCGCTGGTCATCACACCAGGGCATCTGAGGTCGAACATGTTTGCCATCACCTTGCTCTGTGTCGTTAGTAGGGAAAACTGTTCGGCAATAAGAATCAATGACGCTCATTTGACAAGTGACCTTAAAGGCTGATTGATCTACCAATGCACCCTAGTCGATTAGACCAGATGATGACACCAATGTATAGGCCTGAATTCTTGGTCATCATTGACAGGATACATTTCAAGTCTGTTTCAGAAAAAATGTAACTTTTCTGACTAGTCCCCTGTTTCGTCAAGGATCTGGGTAGCCAGTGATGGCTTTCGACTCTTATCTAATTGGGTAGCTTCCAGACCAGCCTAACCGATTCCACATTTTTTGCAACCTAATAAATATAAGGTAAATTACCGTGCAATTCTAGACCTCAGCACAAATAAGAACCCAAGTTTTGTTATGCAGATGGTTCTCACATAAATACAGTTATTAATTGACACAGTAATGTTGAATTGCTCAAATTGCTCTACAACCATTTCTCAGTCTTTTTTCACAACGAATCCAGCCCTCGTATCGCTTACTACTATCGACACATTCTCTGCTGCTAACATAGAAACTCAGGAAGGCACTCGACAAATGTTCGTTTATTCCATATGCACGAACACTCTCCACAGCGCATTCTTGTCGATCCATTCATGGTTTTCTTCCAGACACATGAAGTCCGAGAATATATCCTTACCCTTTGTACGGTGCTTCTCATAGATTTGTCTTGATGCAAAAATCTGATCTGCACACCCTTAACCAATCTTGAAGCCGCACTGTTCCTTGTCAATAGCATCATCTGAACGGTCTCCATTCTCCTTGATAAGCACTCTGTCCTCCTTATAATTAACCAACAACGCACGACAAAATTATACAACTCTTAAGATGCTGACTTCATTTTCATCTCTCATGCTCATTTACTGCGAAACAATGCAAGCTACTGCCACTCAATCGGCTACACGCCCGAACACAAAACACAGATTTTGCAGCCTCAGTCCCAACGCCGTCCAAACCATTGCCTTCCTCTGTTTTCATCGCCGCCACCACCTACTACACCTCTTCCTGAAGACCTAGAGACTTTTCCTCTATGCAATAAAGGTAGAGACAAATTTAGTCTGGAATGTGCTTCAGTTTGTAAGCAGAGACAACACTGAAGACCTTGGAAAGTTTCTTTACTTGGTGTTGAGGTTAGAGTCATCAGCGCTCCAGCCGGCCATGATCTCCTCATCGTAGAGCAACGTCCGGCAGTTATGGCACTTGGAGCATGATGTGATGCCAACACCAAGACAGTACGGGCCTTGCGCCTCCCACGACGAGCCAGCTGAGAACATCTCAAACAGCTGGCCCGTGGCAGTGTTGTACATGGCATCCCCTCCACCTTGCCCGGCACCGTTGCCATAGTAACCGCCCAGGGTGACGGTGTGGCCGGTGTTGCCGTAGGGGGCGCCACTGCCGCTCAGGAGAGCGAGGTTGGCGGAGAGAGCGTGAGACTGGAGCAGCTCGTCGGAGCCGGTCAGGGCGCCCACTGTCAGGTGGGTTCCAGCGTGATCTGGAGCAAGGGAGGGAGGTGGGATAAGTGCTGCACAGAATAAAGTACTTAGAAACATTTTTCCATTGCTCTGCCTAATTCCACCGGGGATGTTTTGGACAAGATACCCTGACAATGTATCTAAATACCAAACTCAGCCTGACACTGGTTAAGATACAATGATAGATTAGATTAGAGTGGGTAGGATTTCTAGTGGCATAGAGTCGAAGTCCTTCTAGAACCTAACATAAAATCAGCTATCAGTGGAGAATCCGTTACTTACTGTTGGAGTTTGTTACAGCTCACGGTATACCTAAACCACTACAATAGTAAGAGAAGACAAGGGAGTGCTTTATCCCAATATGGTAGGAAGAAAGAGTCTACTGAACACAGGGATCAATTGAAGGACTGAGAAGCAAAATTGCATAACATTATTGGCTGTTCAATGTTATTTCTACGGAAACCGATAAAATTATGCAACTTTGCTTCTCAGCTGATCAATTGGTAGGTAAAATAAGATAGGATCAATTCACTGCTGAGGATATTTCCCCTAAAATTTCTCTCTGTCTGATATATTTAAAAGGGGTTCCCCACCGCTGTAGGCATGAGGCAGAGCGAGCCTATTGGTAGAGTCAAGGTAGATGCACCAATACAGAGATTTGATTTTGAGTGGCCGGGATTCCTAGAGTGATAGTTGATGTCCTTCTAGCATTCAACATCAAATGAGCAGTTTGTGATTCAATAAGCTATCATCAGCCTCTGAACCTCATTAGGCACTAGAAATACATCAGACACCCTTAGAAGAATCACTGAGAGCATTAGGCCTCCGTGAGTCAAAGTCGCCTATAGCGTTGGAAAAAAATTGCAAATGGGATGATAGAGAACAAAGATAAGAGCATATAAGAATAAAGCCATTCAGTAGTTTCCTCTTAGTAGCTGGAGGGTGGCTTTGGGTAGGCAGTGATAGAGTGGGAGAGGTGCCTGAACAACCAGCATACAGCACCATGGACCAACAGTGTAGCCAACAATACACTCCTGGTAGCTACTTGATTTGAAGAATATGAGTAACTACTTGATAAGTAGTAGATAGTAGGCGTGTGCCTGATAAATCAACAAGTGTAGGTGTTTACCTGATAATGAGTAACTACTTGATAAGTAGATGATAGTAGGTGTGTGCCTAATAAATCGACAAGTGTAGGTGTGTACCTGATAAAGAAGCCAGATAATACATGAATTAGGTCTCACCTGATCAATAGGCCAGCAAGAGTAGACACTTGATAGATTGGAGTGACATCTTTCTAGTAGTATGTAGCTACATGATAAAATTGCTCATAAATAAATTGATTGAGCTAGGAGAAAAAAGCTAGCAAGTTGGTTAAAACCTTGCTGTACTATGAAAAATTAAACCTTCAAATTTTGTACAGCAATCCTAATTGGTCAATAGTGTGAATAGCATTGGAAGATTTGCGGTCAATATTGTCAATAAGATTAGAATAGTTGCTGCCAGTATTGCCAATGGCGTTGGAAAAATTGCTAAGTAGCTATTTACGATCTCCAGTGCAATCTCAGCATTACTGTTAAGAGTGAATTTGGGAGTATTGATACCTTGTGCAGCGCTCTCCCGTCTGCTCCAGCTGAACAGCCCCCCATCCGTGCTGTCTTCATCGTCACCCCCTCCGCCTCCTTCCAGACTCCGCCACCTTGGGCAGAAAGGGATATGATGAAGAGGTATAGTAGGCAATTATAAAGCAATAGATCTGAAAACCAAATGATTGTGTAACTTTTATGGTCGTATGAGCAACAATTATGTGTTCCTTGAAAAAGAATATGTAGTTGTGATGCTGTTATTATGCAAAAGTTAGGACAATTATAGCAATCATTTTAAGTCTTTGAGTTGAATGTGAGATTGTGATGGTATTATTATGAACACATTAGGGTAATGGGTGTTCATAGTTAAAATGACTTCTGTAATGCATGAACACTGCTTATGGAACACATGCTGACATTGTAACCATGTGTGAGGTCACGATACATGATCTTATCCTTTCTCCTCCTAAAGCACACAAAAACAATTGGCTATTTGCATATCAATTATAAATTAACCTTATTACCAATATGTAACATCACCCAACACAGTTCATCAAAACAAATTATTCACCAAGTCTCATTGTACACAAGGCAGTTGTGCTTAAAATGAACATTAAAGGATGCACAAAGGGTGTGAATATGTAGAAATACACGACACTAAGGAAGATTCTCTGATAGTAAAGAAGCAAAAAATTACGCCATGCAAGTTACAATGGCAATAGGCTAAGTGTGGTAGGGTCACAATAGCTATAGGAAGCATTATTTGTTACCAATGACAATGAGTGGGGTAGGGTCATAGGCATTAAATGAGAATTTTCCTATTGCTTTTGACAGAGTGGATTAGGGTTATTGGAGCTATACGGGGCATTTCCTAATACTATTGATAATGCGTGGGTAAAGGAACACACAACAGTGGTTAATTTAATAGAATGGTAAGATAAGGTCAGGCAAGGACTTGATGTGTTTTTCGTCATACTGCAAGATGAAGAAATATGCACATGTATTTATTTGTGTTGAACATGACAGCTAACTTTTTGTGTACAATATATTGTTTGCATGTTTTCTTTAGGGCAAAAGAATCCACTGAAAAAATAATCTTTAGTAGAAATATATAGGCATTAATTGTGAATTTTAGGACCAGTAGCTGCAGAAAACGTTGCAGGTGATAATTGCATAGAAGGCAGATCTAGTAATTTACTACGGGACTCAAAGAACAGCAATGAGACTAAAAATTTAGTCAACGGATAACTACATGAAGCAACTGATCATACATGAAGAACAATGAGTAGGCACTGGTGGCATGATTAGAGAGGAAGGTATGTAGGTAATGGTTTACTGATTATTGCCAACGGGTGCATCTGCTGAAAGACTAACATCTGATGAGACAGATGCATCTGATGAAACAGATGTATCTGATGAAACAGATGAATCTGATGAGTGACTAACGTACCTGGTGAGAGAATGATGCATTCGAAAAGAGCCGAGTGTATTGAATAAGAGACTGATGCATCCGAGGAGAGCCTAATGCAAGATTGATAATCTGATGGAAGACTGATGTCTCTATAGAGACTTATACATCTGATGCAAGATTGATGCATCTGGTGTGAGACTGATGCACATGGAGTGAGACAGATGCACATGGTGTAAGACTGATGCATCTGGTGTGAGTTTGAATCATCTGATGAGAGGCTGGAGCATCTAATGCATCTGATGCAAGATTGAAGCATCTGATGAGATTGATGCATTTGATAAGACTGAAGCATCAAATGAGACTGAAGCATCAAATGAGACTGATGCATCTGACGAAAGCTTGCATTCAATGCATCTGGTGAGACTGAGGCATCTGATGAAACTGTATATGATGAGATCAATGCATATGCTTTGAGTCTGATGCAACTGATGAGTTTGATGCATTTGATGAGACAGATGCATCTAATAAGACTGATGCATGTGATGAAAGACTGAAGCATCTGATGTGAGGCTGGTGCATCAGATGAGACTGATCCATTTCATGAGGGAGTAATGCATCTAATGAATTAGTGATGTATCTGATGAGATACTGATGCATCTGATGAAAGACTGATGCATTTGATGAGACACTGATGCATCTGATGTGAGACTGATGCATCTGATGGAAAACTGATGTCTCTATAGAGACAGATGCATCTGCTGTGAGACTGATACACCTGATGTGAGAGTGATGCACCTGGTGTGAGACTGATGCACCTGCTGTGAGACTGATGCACCTGCTGTGAGACTGATGCACCTGCTGTGAGACTGATGCACCTGCTGTGAGACTGATGCACCTGCTGTGAGACTGATGCACCTGCTGTGAGACTGATGCATCTGGTGTGAGACTGAATCATCTGATGAGAGACTGAAACATCTAATGCATCTGATGCAAGACTGAAGCATATGATGAGTTTGATGCATTTGATGAGACTGGAGCACCTGATGAGACTGATGCATCTGATGAGAGATTGCATCTGGTGAAAGACTGAAGCATCTGATGAAACTGTATCTGATGAGACCAATGCATCTGATGTGAGTCTGATGCAGCTGATGAGACAGATGCATCTAATAAGACTGATGCATGTGATGAAAGACTGAAGCAGCTGATGTGAGGCTGGTGCATCAGATGAGACTGATCCATTTCATGAGGTAGTGATGCATCTGATGGGACACTGATGCATCTGATGAAAGACTGATGCATTCGATGTGACACTGATGCATCTGATGAGAGACTGATGCATCTGAGGAGAGATTGATGCATCTGATGAGACGGATTCATCTGATGAGACATGCATCTGATGGGAGACAGATTCATCTGATGAGACTGATGCATCTCAGGAAATGAATTCATTTGATGAGACTGATGCATCTGGTGAAGGACAGATGCATCTGACAAGAGACAGATGCATCTGATGCATCATGCATTTGATGAGACTGATAATCAACAATTAATTGTTGACCATGTAACCGTCAACAGGTTTGATCAACAGGCCTCATACAACAATGATGAGCGGCTAAACCTTAAAGAATAACAATAAAGATAAACAATACAGGGCAAGATAATGATATGCCAGTTCAGGCAGGCTAACAGCATAACACTGAACTAAGGCAGTTCATTTACAGCTTGAATGCACTGCAATAAGTGAGGTTCATTGAAGATATTACCATGTTCACTTTTCAATCCAGTTATAAAGTGAAGGACATGGGTAAGGCAATGCTGCTTGTGTGGCCATGAATGAATGGAATTGCTAGGTGCCAGGCCGTGACGCCCTAGAGTTACGTGGCACCCTTGTATGCAAATGACTAGGTACTTCATTGAGACTATAGAACAAGCAGAAGTGTCACCTGAACCGAAATTATTGTACTGAAACAGCTGTAACCGGATGTGAAATTAATGGAACATTATTAAAATGTTATCAAAATATTAACCATCAAAAGAACCAAGGACTAACACATGAACAAACTGTGTTCAATAATGTTCACACAATTGTTCCAATATATTTACATGGATAATGGAAAGACAGTCATCTGAAGTGAAATCAACATTTAGAACTGCACCAACAAACCAAACACAAAATAACAAAAACACACAGAACTCAATGTAAATTAACATTACCAAATATCAAAAAATCCTGGGGGTGGAGGACTGGAATTTTCTTCTCTGAAATAAACAATTAAAAAAAAAACTTGAAAATCGAATCTTATCACTGTGCAGAGGTGCAGTAGAACGCAATCATTGAACATAGGAGGAAAACCTTGCTGGCAAGACAGAGACAAGAGGCTTAGTAGAAACAAGCTAAGAGAAAACGTGTGAGTAAGAGTTTTTTTTGTCTGCTATGACACAACCTACAATAAGACTAACTATTTGCTTGTTAAAGCCTAGGTTTGACAAAGCATTGGCACCTGTTAAAAAGTTCCATTTACAAAGGTGAACATTGAAGGAGCCTCACAAGTAGCCAACATGAAGGCGAGTCCTGAACTGAATAAAGGGGCCCCGAGTTCTATTACCAGCTTCCATATTTTTCCACAGTCAAGAGAATCCAACTGACTAAAGAATTAAGGTTCACTTTATTGTAAGCTTTCCATTATTTTTCAAAGATGATGTGTACAGAAAAAAAAAACATTTTGATTAAAAGACAATTGAAATTGTAATTTTTTGCTGAATGCTAGAACTCAGAAAAATTCGTTCAGGTAATTATTTTTTGAGGTTATTGAATGAGATATACCTAAACGAAAATCCATTCTAAATCCAATTATAGGTTGGAATTCCAATTATTTTTAGTGGTAAAGATGAACCAACAATTGATTTTCCTTTATTAATGTAGAAAGAGATATAAACGAGGAGCGACGAGCAACCCATCACCCACCCGTATATGGGGCCTCGGGTGGGCGTGGTGTTGGCAGAAATGGACTGACGGAACTTCTTGGAGAAGGACGACACGGCGCTCTTGACGCCCGACAGCAGTTCCCCACGACGGGCTCCGGACAAACTGCCGCCGCTGGAGAGGGGGGAAAGAAAACAAAATGGCTTACAACAACGGTAACAACATTAGTAAGGGAAATGGTTGATTGCCAGCATAGGGAGGGGACATGAGACAGAGGAAACAGCTGGCAACAGCGCGCAGTATGGCAATCGAAAGAGGGATTATTGGGGACTCTGAAGGGGACAAGTCGAATGAATGAGGCAAGAGAAAGAAGGTTCCGAATGAATGAAGAAGAGAGGGAGGAGGAATGAGGAAGGGTGGAAGGTGGGTGACAGAGAGGGATGTAAGGGGATGGTAAGAAAAAATTTAAAAGAGCAGAGAGAGGAGAGGAAATGAGGTGAAAAAAGCATAAACGGAGAGAAGAAGAAACAAGTGGTAGCAATAATTGAATGATGAAAGAACACAACACCCTCACCTAATCTATGCAGATGACAAAAAATTCCCAACTAATAGTAGAACAAGATCTACTAACCTAATCTAGCCCATGAGACTACCTAGGGCAAACTTGATGGAAAAACACAACACCCTCACCTAATCTATGCAGATGAAAAAAAAGTCCCAACCATTAGTAGAATGAGATGTACTAACAATGAGTGAACTCTATGCATGAAGAGAATTTTGTTTCAGGACTTGAGACCTTTGTCCCAGAACTGTAAACCAGTGTCAGCAGAGGTCACTGGTTTGAATCTCACTCTCTCTATGGCTTCAGCTAGAGAGATTCAATCAACTCACCCTCAGTCCCAGGTATTTTAAAAAACACCATGTCAACCAGCAGTGCTTGAAAACACTATCAATTAAGCCAAGATCACAGAGGATGAAAGCTATTGAGCTAGAGAGAGATCCAATCAACTCACCCACTGAAGAGCCCAGGTACTTTTTTTTTCAACAACACCCTCATTCAGCAGTGTTTCCGAGCCAGAGTTTTAGGGCCGCTGGCTCGTAACCTCACTCACCCCAGCAGCTCAGCCATGGTTGGGTCGAGGTAGTTGGCTCTAAAAGTGTCCAGTTTCTGCAAGCCAGAGTTGGCAAGGATGCTCAAGGCTGCTGTTCCGTTGAGCTGTTGGCTTGGGTCGCTGTTTGTCGTATGCATGCAGGACACCAAGGAACGAGGGGCGGGTTAGCAGACTAATAAAAAAACAATCAAAGCCATAATTGGAGTAATGTTAACTACCAGCTACTGCTAATCAAGGATGTAAAGACATATGAGCTTAAAAGTGCACATGGAGTGACACTGGAAGCAATGATGTAGTGTTGAAATGTTATGAAAGGAAATAGGTATACATATAATAATAAATTATAATTTGTAAATAATTTGTGATAAGGTTCTCAACAAAAAATTTCAACTAATGGTTGGAACCAATTAGCTAACACAAAACCAAAGCAATTTGGAAATAATAATGAATATAATTTTGAACATTTAAGAAAATTTGGACAGAATAATTTAATTTAAATGTTCAAAAAAATACAGGAAACAAAATGGTTGCCAAGATATTTTCTCTAAGTCTTGTCTTTGCATGCTTGCATATAAAAATAATAAATAATTAGCTACTATAAACAATAAACATCCTAAACAATTATCAAGTAAAAATGAAATGTTCAAATACACAAATAAATATATAACAGACTGTGTTCACATTCCCAAATAGTGAGTAATAACAAACTAAAAAGAACAAGTAATAGTTCACCTGGTCTGTCATTTCTTTCATCACCAACAGCGGCTTAATAGTAGCAGGCAATAAGTGGTTTTACTGTTCAATGGGGGTGCTTGAGAGACTGAGCATCATATCAACAGAGCGCTACAGTATTATGAGCCGCCTCGAAAAATGAACTAAAGTACATGATGGATAGACTTGAAACGAATCAGTAGTTGGAGGTATGAGAGGCTTGAACAGTAACATATCAATCAAAAACATCAGGATTAAGATTAGAGTATCCATCTCCGTTGGGGTTCTGACGTTAGTCAGAGCGAGCGCTCTGTAAGGGGTAAAGTTCATAAATTCTGGTAGGTTCTCACTCCTGCACGTGCTTCTCTCCTAATATAACGCAAATTAAGGATTTATGCATGGAGCTCTATGTGGGTCTTCGTTTTTATGTTCAGCCAATTGCTATACTGAGTTTTGATTTTATTTGATCTTCATTGATTTGATTTGATCATCAGTTCCACCAGAGCCTCAACGCGAGTCATAATAGGCTCCCCCGTAGGGCTCGATGGTCATGAATTCCAGAAGGCTCGCACGCCTTGGTGTGCGAAAAAAAAGCAACGCTTTCGAAGTTAGAAAAATTTGAATATTTTAGCAATGTCAGACGCACGCAGGTGCGCATAAGAAAAACGCTTAGACGAAACGGGCCACCGCTTCCAATCATTTAGAACTTCAAGAGTAATATGTACGCATGCTAGTGCGTACAGGTATCATCGTTGAGACTGGGACAAGGTTTACGGCTACACGGACAAAGTCAGCTCCGACATCAACGCAACACAATGTTTACAGCAACTTGATCTAGTTAAGTGGAGGTACAATGTATTTATCCAGGTAAGATAAACACTCAGACAAAACGAATTCCCACCTCCAACCACTCAGAATTCTAAAAGTAAAATGCACGCGCGACAGAGCGCACAGATAGTATCGTCGAAATTGGTACAAGGTATATGGCTTCATAGATTCGATCAATCTATAGCTACGCTGTCCAGGTCAAGTCCAGAAACTACATTTGGTCTATGCACGCGCGAGCGAGCATACTGAAGAAAAAACACCCATTCACAAAATCACAAACAGGAACTCCCGCAAAAATACACCAGCATTATAATACATGACAAAATTGTGGATCGTGAAGAAGAATGTAAGGGCAGTTTCGTCATGGGAAGAAAAACTGCTCAGATTATTGATTTCGCACTGATTGTTTAAGGGGATAGGGTTGAGGGGAGAGGTATGGGTCCCTTGGGTCCCAAAAGAGCCCGATGAATCCCGGAGGGTAACCCAAGTCCACCGGGTCTTCCCGAGCTCTCCGAGTCCCCCGAGACCCCTTGTCTCAGCTCATCTCGGCTTGTCTCGAATCATTTCAGGAAGTCTCGGCTCGTCGCAACCAACTCGACTCGCCTCAACATGTTTCGACTGATCTCGACGCACCTCGAATAGCCTCGACGCAACCCTCGCCCTCTTTGCCAGTAATCCGCGGGCTGTAATAATTAATTTTTCTACTCAAGCACTTCACATATATACATTTTCAGTGCATGGGTTTTACAGCGTGGGGAGACGGAAGCAGGGGTCCCTGGGTTCAGAGGGGCCTCAAGCGGGTCCCAAAGTTTCTCAAGGGGGTCCCAAAGAGTCTCAAGGATGTCCCTAAGGGCCCCGGAAGGGTCTAAGTGGGTTCCCAAAATCCTCCTTGTCTTCCAAGTCCCCCGGGTTTCCGTAACCCCCGGGTCTCGCGTGTCCCACGAGTACCTCCCATTCCTAGGTCACCTAGTCTCAACCAGCCTCGGTTCGTCTCGAGTCGTCGCCTAGTCTCCACTCGCCTCAAACTGCCTCGACTCGCCTCGTCCTCTCCACGCACAGAGACATTCAGGACTTCCACTCTCTAAGATCAACATCAATATTATTTCACGATTTAGTCGTCAAAACGCTTAGCTGTGCTCGGACATTTATTAGGCGCGCGGGAGAGCGCAAATTCTCCCACCTAGGGCTCCTGCGGGCATCTAACGATACATAATTATATAACTAATCCAAAATTGATCACCATAAAAAAAGGGCACAGATAAATAATAGAGCCCACGAAATAAGAAAAAATAAAATAAAGTGTCAATGATCTATAAAATTAATAATCATCCAACCACCCCAATGTTATACTGAGATACACCGAGTGATGGACGAGTTACCTCGCCTGCACAACCGTCCAACAATCGCACAGCTTCGTAGAAGCCAGAATTTTTACTGGTTAGACCTGAACCGAATTAAGAGTTTTTTACCGGTTAGACCAGACCTGATTAAGAGGCTTTTTACGCGTGAGACCAGTCCTGACTAAGAGGCGTTTTTATCGGTTAGACCCGACCTGACTAAGAGGCTCATCTCCATCGGAGCTCCGCCGCGCGTTTTTGTGGACTCCCACGCAAGACGTGAAGGTCGTCACTCGTATTGGTTAGCAACATAGTGCGTGCGGAAACAAGTATCGAAATTATGGTTATTCACAGTTTTTCATCAAGGCACATATCCACTTCGGTGCGTCAAGCTACAAGAATAGCAATTCATCGAAAATATAATATTTATAGGTAGCTATAGAACTGATCTTTGTAGCAATGCGCTCTAATTGATATACCGAAGAGTAGCTTGGTATACGCTCACCGAGATTAAGATCACCACTCTCACCGAGAATCGAACCCGGGACAGTCCAAGGATTGCCTGGTGGTGGGTATATCACCCAAGCAGTCATCAGACTGCCCCGGGTTCGATTCTTGACGAAGGCGGTGATCTTTACGAATTAATAAATTCGATTAAGAGGTCCATCTCCACCAGAGCTCTGACGCGAGTGTTAAAGAGCTCCCTCATACGGCGTTCAGTTCATCGATTCCGACAGGTTCGCGCACCCAGCTGGGTGTGCGAAAACAAGAACTTCATTGAAGTAACAATTATTTTGCATTTTCAACTATAACACATATGCACACTGGTGCATAAAAATAAACAAAAACGAAAAGGGTTTAAACGTAGCCATCATAGCAGATATTCGCTTCATGATTTCTTACTAATACAGAACAGTGCATTGTGAAGTCGTCAGACCACCCCACCTGCACCGTAGCATTCGTTTTTACACAGCTTCGTGTAATCCAGTATGCGTACTGTAAGCAATTAGATTTCTCCGGCTGGTGAGGTCCCAAAAATCCTCCACGTCTACCTAGCGGGTGACTCGGTAAGACCGTGTTGACTCTTGTGTTCATCTAGCGCATGAGCTGTGAAGTGTGTATGTATCTGTCTGTGCATAGATGTGTTATCTGTAGTACCAGGAATGGTCACGTAAAGAGAACCAAAGTGTGTTGCCGGTGTGTTATGTAGGTGTTGGTTGGTTGGAGGTGGGTTTAGTAAATTGTGGCAGGGATGTGTCAGGTCTACAACCTTGTTGAAGAATTTAGTCCCTCTCCTATCAAGATGATGTTAGAGAGGGCGGACCTTAGTTTTTTCATGCAAGTGCTGAATGGGTGTGGTCCGAGTACAGCCCGTTGCGATGTGCAAGGCCGTATTCTGTATTCTTTGTCGCGATTGAACATGTGTGAGTGCAAGGTCGGAGGACCAGGCGGTATTTGCGTAGGAGATGATGGGCCTAAAGAATTGTTTGTATAGTTTTGTAATCGATTCCTTGGACTGACCGTAAGTGGTTGTGGTGAGTGACTGGGATACGTTCAGTCTAGGTCTGACTCTGATGACTATGTTGTTTGTGCAAGGCTTGAATGTCCTCCTCGTGTCATAAGTTGCACTAGGGATAGATGTAGTGGGACTGTGGGGTATGGGAGTGTTGTTGAGCATGACATAATAGTGGATGGGGTGTTCGTCGTTATTTGGTGTTCATAATGTGAGGGATGACTTGCTTGTGAACATCATTGTTGTCCAGCAGCCAGATTTTAAGAGAGTTAAGGTACTGCTGGAGGTGTGCAGCTATGGCCTTATGTTTGTGGTTATGTGAAATTATTGTGAGGACGTCTGCAACTGAGGTGATGTATGCGTTGGGTTCTGCTGGAATGGGCCTGCATGAAGGCATTGAAAAGGGAGGGGGACAGGAGAGAGCTCTGTGGGACACCATTGAGAAAGTGGCAGGTTCGAGATGGCTCGTTATGGTAGACGGTGTGTGCATGTATGCCAGAGAGGAAATTATCAAAACACTAATTGCAGTTTGGATAGATGTGCATGTTGAGTATTATATTTACAAGGACATGTCTTTGAACTGTGTCGAAGGCCTTACTAATAGCAATAGTGCATACCTGGGTGCGTTTGGCTGGCTTCTTTTTGTTCAGGCCTTCATGGATGATCTGGGTGAGGTTGGTGAGGTGTGTTGAACCCTGAAATCGTGTTACGAGGGGAGAGTGGGATATAGGCATAAATTTGTTTAGAACCAGTCTCTCCAAGATATTCGAGGGGTTTGAGAGAATAAAAATGGGTCTGTATGAAGCTAGATCTTTATCAGCTATGTGGTGTTTCAGGATGGGGAGGATTTTCGCTTGTATTGTATAGAACAGGAAAGTTAAAGATGTCATTCACCCTAGATGTTTAATGTGTACGTATGATATGCCGTCTGGGCCTACTGCAGAGGAGTTTTTGGTCTGGCGGATGGCGGCTATGGTCACGGCTGGTGTAAAGGGAAGATCAATGTTTGTGGGTCAATCTGTAATTTGCGTAACAATTTGAGTATCCTCCTCTTGTCTGAGTGGTGCGGTAGGTGGCAAGTGGTTGAATAGTGTTTGTCGAGTACGTCCAGTTGTTGTTGATCTGATGGTATGGTGTGGCGGTTGGGAGGCAGGACAGCCTCATGTGTGTCTATGTGGTGTGTTTTTTATTGTTGAGGCTCCTGATGAGTTTCCATTAGTTTGATGTTGAGGTTCGGATGTTGGTATTTGCAAGCACGTACCGCCATAGGGTTGTCTGTTGCTCACAGAATCTGCATCTATTTCTGCGTTATGAGTTTGAATCGGAGTTTTTCGGTTATTGGTGGAGGGTAAATTACGGAGGTGGTCCGCTGCTGATTTTCCGCTTAATGTTGGCTGAGAAAGCTGGATTGAAGCCACGGACGAGCCCGGCGGATATATGATGTCTGTCCGCGCGGTCAAGTGTTGTGGTGAAGTGTATCGTGGCTGTGTCAATGGAGGTGTATTGGGTGATGTTGAAGGCTGTTGATATTGTGTATTCGTCCCAGTCTGCTCTCTTGTAGCTATGAAAAGCATGAGTGGGCTTACTGTGGATTGAGGATCAGAGTTGATAATCAATGACTATTGGGAGGTGGTCACACGACATTTGGTGAAAAGCCAATTGGCAATTTAGAGCGTGGTTGGGAGAGCATAATGTTGTTTAGTGCGACAAGCGTGGCTAGTTGGTCAGTGAGAGCACCGCCCCTCCGGTCACCGCTCTGCGAGGTGAGCCAAGGGAGGTCGTGTGCATTGAAGTCACCTAGGGCGAAGGTATTGGTGGTTTTGTTGAGGTAATCTAAGTGGGGTGTATAATGAATTTTTTGGTGCATTATAATGAATCGATTCAACAATTCGGTCCCCACTGCTTCCGACGGTCAGTAGCTTCGTGATGAGTAGATAGAAACACGACTGTTTTAGGAAATGTAATTCATATCGTCAGCGATTGCTTGGAATTCTGACACCTCAGTTTCCATGATTTCAGTTTTCAACACATGAGAGCCTAAGTACTTGAAATGTTAATTAGCATTAACTCTTCATTTAGGCGGGCACTAATTTTAACCATTTAGTCATTCCTTGAACAATAACGTCATTTTTACCCACATTAACTCGACACCAGCTCACACAACTTCTTTGAATCTGCCAACAGAGCCTTCTCGTCCACCAACAGGAACTGCCACAATTGCCAACTACACCCATTGGCAGTTACCATTTCAAAGCCTTGATCCAATACACTCGTGTTCCCCTCTTTGACCACTCCGTCCCATTTGCATTGAAAACCAAGCATTCCCCCGCTCCCCGCATGCTCGACCGACAGCATATAAATTCTGGACAGCGAACAACAAATTCCCGCCTAAACCATACGAACGCTTCACTCTTCATAACGTCTTTCTGTCAAACTTATCGTAGGTCTTTTCCCGAGCCATGAAGGCCAAAAACACATCCTTTCCTAATACAAGGGACTTGTCTCAGTGCCAAAATCCGATCTACACACCTACCATTCATAAGGCCATACTGTTTCCGGCCAATAGCAACGTCCGTAGTGTCTCTAATCCTCTTGATTAACACTCTACCTTACATCATACCAAACACACGAAAAGAGCTGATCTCTTGAGTTACTGTATTCATCTTCTCCTTTGCTCTTCAAGATCGGAACAATGCAAGCACTGCATCACTCAATCGGCACCAGCCTGATACAAAACACGGATTAAGTAGTCTCACCAACCATTCGACTACCGTTACTCCAAACATCAGATACTCGGTCGCAACGCAGTTAAAACTATATTTTTCTTAGTAATGTCCGCAATAATTATTGCTCCCTTAACTGAAATCCATGCACCGCTACCCACTGCCACTATGTCACCCTTTCTGACATCCTCCATTTTAAAAACAATTGCTTAAAATGCTCAGCTCACCGCTTCCGTTCATCACTTTTTAACAAAAACTGACAGTTTACACACTTCACCACCTTCTCCTTCCCTGTCTGCCTTTCCCCGTCCTTGTCACCTTTTGCCAGAACATCTCATTTTCATCAAAATTCTTGCACAACCGCCTACACCTAGCATCAGCATCTCACTAACTCTCCTCACCGAACGCTTCACCTCTTTACCCTTCCCTTTATAGTTATCATAGGCCACCACCAACCTCGCCTGCAGTCACTCCACCAAGACTCGGCTCTACTGCGCGTCCATCATTTTAATCTCACCGTTCCATCATTCTCACCCCTTCTTCCCACACTCGCCCAAACGGGGCACATCATACACACTCTGGCACATCTGAACACCGCAATCATCAACCACCTTCAGACTTTTCTCTCTCACAATGTTAGCTTCCTCCTTTAATGCCATTTGGAACTCCTCAGCTCTGCTCGCCACATTCAGTTCACTCACATTCGCCATATATTTTCCTCCTCTCCCTCTATTGTTTCCCTTCCACCCCTGTTTCACTTTCAATCTTCCTTCAGTAGAAGATCAGACATTTCAGAACCCTTTGTTGTGTGTTTGGCGTGTGTTTGCACCTCGGTGGTTGAATGGGTAGCGTGTCGGCCTTTCCTCACAATAGACTTCCATTAGAAGCTGAAGATTGTAGGATCAGGCCTACCCGACCGTGAATGAGATATTTTGGCCTGTCTCTTAAATGGTCAAACACCAGTCCATCAACTCTGAGTAAAAAAAAAGGCAATCAGGAGGAAGCTACACTGCAACCCGCTATTTAAGCAAAGAATCTCCAGAAATAATTTTTTTCAATGTCTTCTCAACGCCTGCACATCCAATGACCTCCCTGCTACACTTCTCAGAATACAAACAAATATACCTTCATTGTATACACCACTGACTACATTATGAACATTTTTTTTCATGTGTACTTATGGACATATTGCTTCTTGAACAAACTGATTCCCACCACTAGCTCCTGGTACAAACCTATCAGGTTCTCTCCACTTTTATTTCTACATGGAACGTCATACTTGCCTGCCACATTCTCCACCACCAAGTCTTCTACTTTTGCAATAAGGTCACCTAGTACACTACATTGTACAGACCTACAAAACTCCCTCAGACTGATCCAGAAATGCTCGATTTCATACAAACTCCTTCAATTACCTGGTCTGCAAGTAATCACAGACATCCCTTTTCCATACCTAACTTAACCTTTGCGCACAACCATCTAGAGCATACTTCTTTCAGCTCCAAAACATCTAGCCAACCAATTTTGTCAATAACAACACCACACCTTCTCAGCCCAACCATTCTCCATGCCCGACTTCTTCCACTTACCACACCACACTCGCCACTTCCTCTCTACTCCATCTCACTCAGCACCATCACATCAAACTTCCTCCTTCAAGCCTCCTCACCAATCTCTCCCCTCTTTGCTTCCTCCATCCTAAAATCTTGCACATTTAGCGGCTCAAACAATAAGGTTTGGAGCAGCAATATAATAGCAATGATTAATTAAGAAGCATTGTCTAGGTATATAACCATAACAAAAATCCGTATCCAAATCAACTTCTCCTGAGCAATGGATGGATTTTTCTTTAATATAGACAAACTATACACAACCGATACTTTTACCAAAAGAAATTCAAGTTACTTGGATTGATGTTACTGGATCATACTTGAAAAAACTTCAATTGAATTCTATAAATTAAATTTTTGTAGCAGAGCAATAATTTCTCCTCTAAAACTTCTAAGAATCTTCAATTTGTTTGGTGCTATATATTTTATTCCTAGTTGCTGTTGAAGCGAGTAGCGATGATTGGCCCATTCAATTTCAAAAACGTTTGTTAGGAGAGTGTGGATTGGGGATGACTTGTCTTGCAATGGACTTCAAGTGCAACAAGCAAATTATCATCAATTGGTGTATGGAGCTGTGCATTGTTTTCAAATTGGAGATGTGCTTATATGACTTGAGAACACTATTATGGCTGATGAACATCTATGCAAATCTAATGCAATGTAAGTTGCAATACAATAAAGAAGTAACTGCATGCTGAAATACAATAATATCTTCTTTACAAAGGGGTGAAAATCAGCCAAGAGCACTGAATACAGATGGATCTTAATACACCACAAATAAATACAAAGGAAATGTTGGGCAGCCAAGAGATTCAAGGAGTCATTAGTTCACATATCAGGACATTGCTGGATACCTGCCATGAAAACTTACTTGAAGTTGTGTTTAATCAAAATCTCCACTACAAATTCAATGGTATCAAAATTCAGTGTGTATGCAAGTCCAACCTTACAAGCTGCAGTGAGACAGGAAACAAATGTATGTTAATTCAATCATTCATCTCATTTTACCGAGTTAGGGGGAGGAATTGTAGGCAGTTCGGGGTACTGACAACAACATGCAGCTTCTTTTACCATTATGATGTCTGAATAATTCCAGCAAGATCAAGCAAAGAAGCTGGTGAAAAAGGATCATGCTTCTGCATATCATTTGCCACCAATGATTGTGGAGCTGTTCAAGAAGTGGTCTACTTTCTAATACAAACAGATAACAAGCATTCAACTCGAACAAGCCTATCAAGTGAGTAAAATAATACGAGGAGTTATCAATCACTATCAAGATTTGTAATTTTGTAATTTTACTTCCGCTATTACAGTTTTAAGGTCATGTTGTTAAAAGCCTTGTAGCCGGGGCCTTAGAATCGTGCTACCGTATCCACCGCGTGTCGTAGAAGGCGACTTAAGGGGCGCCTCGTAGCCGGGAGTAGAATCGCGCTACCGCAACCCCCAGCGTGTCGGAGACGACAAAACGGGGCGGAGCGAAGGGGCTAGGAATCCCGTTCTCTGTAAAAACCTTTCCTCGAAGACGGCAAGACGAGCGGGGGGAGGAGAGGCACACGCCTCTCCAAACCCTATTGTTAGGGTCGCTGAATGTGCGTGGCTGTAGTACGAGTGATGTAAAGAGGAGGGAGATTGGCGAGATGTTTGTGAGGAGGAAGTTAGATGTGTTGGCGCTGAGTGAGACGAAGTTGAAAGGTAAGGGCGA
>SDVV010005030.1:0-19581 GCA_016164225.1 Gammarus roeselii | reverse complement strand
TTAGAGCATCATTTGAAATGAGTCCCCTGAACGGTGATAGCTCGCTTAGAGCATCATTTGAAATGAGTCCCCTGAACGGTGATAGCTTGCTTAGAGCATCATTTGAAACGAGTCCCCTGAACGGTGATAGCTCGCTTAGAGCATTATTTGAAATGAGTCCCCTGAACGGTGATAGCTCGCTTAGAGCATCATTTGAAATGAGTCCCCTGAACGATGATAGCTTGCTTAGAGCATCATTTGAAATGAGTCCCCTGAACGGTGATAGCTCGCTTTGAGCATCATTTGAAATGAGTCCCCTGAACGGTGATAGCTCGCTTTGAGCATCATTTGAAATGAGTCCCCTGAATGGTGATAGCTCGCTTAGAGCATCATTTGAAATGAGTCCCCTGAACGGTGATAGCTCGCTTAGATGCATCATTTGAAATGAGTCCCCTGAACGGTGAAAGCTCGTTTAGAGCATCATTTTAAGCAAGACTTCCGAACAATGAGAGCTCGTTTAGAGCTTATTTTTAAGAGAAATCTTCTGAATGATGATAGCTCGCTTATAGCATCTTTTATAGCAAGTATACTGAACAATAATAGCTAGTTTAGAGCATCTTTTTTAGCAAATACACTTAACGATGATAGCTCGTTTAGAGCATCATGTTCTCCAAGTCTGCTAAACGAGGATAGCTCATTTAAAGCATCATTCTAAGCAAACCGTCGTTGCGATGATAGCACGCTTAGAGCATTATTATAAGCAAATCTCTGGACCGAAAGTCTTCTCTGCTCTATAGCTCGTTTAGGGCATCACGTAAAACAAACCAACTGAACCAGAGGATCAGGTTTCATCTACGACGTCCCGAGGGTTAAAAGTCAGTGTCGCTCTGAAAAACCAACATCATTCAGTGGCTTCTCAGCAACATTTCATTCATTTCATCCATGTGCGTACAATGCTTGACACTAAAATTCAATGCTAACAGTGGTTTTCGGGTCTACATTGCATCCCTAATTTGCACAATAATGAAATAATGAACTATATTCGGCACATATTTGCATTGTTATATGCCTTATATCAAATTTACTGGTAACATACCAATTACTTTCACTCATACAGACATTATTTTGTGCTATGTAACGGTGATTGCGACATCTGGATCAGAACATCCACTTTATACTTGTCTCTGCGAGGTTACAGTAACGATATTCAAAATCACCCCAGCGACAGACGAGCGATCGCGAGTCGCAGGACGGCTCCTCAAACCTAGAGATCTGTCTGATGACCGCGTCAGAGGCTCACAAGGTACCTATCTACTGCCCAACGATGACATACAGACTGAATGCCTAAGGCACTCCAGCTGTTTGAAGGTCACGTATACCGGCCAGTTGGGTGCAACATAGGCTTATCAACCATGAAACCATGAAAGTGCCTCCTGGCAGTCCTACATTGGAGGCGTTTAGGAACAAATATCGTGCAATAAGACAGAGCCTCCTCTTAACACTATTATAGTTCAAGTGCGCGGCTCTAACTTTATTTCCCCTCAGATGGACCTGACGAGCACAACGTCCGGAGATCCACTCCTAGTCTGCCCCGGCTACTTCTACAAAGCTTTCAACCCGGCCCTTTAGATGTGTCTTTGCGGTCGAGCTACTAGCCCATCGAGGGGTGACTATCAAAGATGACGGATTGTTCAATCTGGAACGTATACCAGATGCACCCCCGAAATTCACCACTAAAATTGATGACGCCCTTCCCACCAATTCGGCCCCAAAGGAACTCGACTCCTGTTCGAATGCGCACTTGGCGCACATCAATTTGCTAATGCGCCGATCCTCCCCCCAAAGGCTCACTTCGATCGCTTTTCCTGCCCAGCACATTGACTACAGAAGTACGTACGAAGGATCTCCAGCTCCACGCTCAGGTCGCTCAGAACCTGCGCGGCAATACTTAGCGCGTCACTGACGGGTATTCTTGCTCGCATTCGTGATCCCATCGTAACAGATGGCACGCGAGTTACCCCACAGTCGCTGCATTGTTTGTCGGAGCGCTCCACAGGCTCCATTCACATACTGTTGCCGGGATCTTTGGTCGAAGCGCCTCAGTGACGTTATGAAATTTGCCTTCAGACTCTGGACAAGCTTACTCCGGAGTCTGTTCGGGCAGCCGTTCTAGCAGGATCGATTTCTCGACCTCAACCCCTTACCGACGGGGCGATCTGGAATGCTTCCCAGGCGCTTGAAACCATCCGAGGCAGGACGCAGGTCACCTTATTTAGGACCTCTTCCATTTCAGGTTTCGTGAACCCTACACCGCCGGTGGCACGGAAGCCTCAGCATCTCCAGAAGGGGGCCGCGCGGGGTTCGGCCAAAGCGGTCGACAAGCATCTTCCAGTGATCTCCATGCGTTCCGGCGTGGTGTCATGCAACCCCAAGAAAAGCATGGGGGCCCCAGTACCTCACATACAGGTTCGGGGGCCCGCCTCTCCACCGCCCCAAAGAACCAGGGACGGGGCCAGAACGGTCGGGGGAAAGGAGATCGCGGAGGGGGTCGGGGAGGCTCAGCAGCCAAACAGCCCCCCCTGTCCCAAGTTTTCATGTGACTACGGAAAGCGGGACCCCTCCCATTCCCGTCAGTATTGACGCTCTTCCGGCGGCCTTCAGGAGTCGCCCAGCACACGGGAACGAGGCGACGCCTTCGGTCAAATGCATCCTTTCCCAAAACCTCTATTAGAGACGGGCGCCACGACCCACTGCTCTCGATTACACTGCCTCTCACCAACAACCAGAGAACGTTCTCAAACTACTCGGGTTAGACTTCCTGCAGAAAGGCGTAGACAAAGCGGTGCCCAGGCAACCGGCCTTTGTGTCTCGCGTCTTTGCGGTTCCCAAGCCTTCGGGAGGGGATTGACCTTTTCAGTCTAAATAAATACATCCCGGTAACTACTTTTCGGATGTCCAACCCGTAAAGATTACGAGCCATGCCAAAGCGTCCTCTCTGGTTCACCAAGTTGGACATCAAGGACGGTTTTTCGCATGTCCAAATCCAACCCTGGTTCCAAAAGTACCTGGCTCCCTAACTACGAGGCCAGCTAGATTTTTTCTCGGCACTTCCATTCGGCCTTGACCTGGGACCAAAAATCTTTACGACGGTTGCGAAACTACCCCATCGCTTACTCCACCAACAAGAGATAGACGCGGCCTCCTACATCGACGACTGGCTGTTCTGGGCCGCGACAGCACATCAGTTCCAGCTCAACACCCAGTCGACCAGTGCCCTCTTCCTCAAGCTACGCTTCCACGTCCACCTGGTGAAGTCTATTCCAGAACTAGTCCAGCAGATCGACTTTCTGGAAGTGACGCTCAATGAAGAGATCGGGTCAATCGCCCCGACCTCACTGAACATCGATCACTGCAGGGACATGGCCACTGTTATACTATCCCGCGGAACAGCATCAGAGTTTCCTCGGTCTAATAAATTTTCCTCACGCTTTACCTGCTTCATGCGCGCCTCTTTTTCAACGAGATGGTGCTAGCAGCGCGGTCCCTGCGCTTATCCAGCAAGCCCAGCGCTCCCAACAATTCTTACCGCTTTGCAGTACAGCACTGGCGCAACGATTCCTTTCTCCACTCCCACGTCCCGTGTGTGCTGCCTCCACTGGAGCATCTCCTGTGGACGGACGCATCGGACGAAGCGTGGGGGACGTATGCTGCAGCGACCAGCAGTCGTACGGCCGCTGGTCAGCAGTGTAACACAAACTTCATATTACGTCGAAGGAGTCTCTAGCCGTCCTCTGTGCTCTGCAGACACGAACTCATTGGCACCACACCACGGTCCAAGTGTTGTCAGCTAACATGGCAGCTGTACCCATGGTCAATCACTCGGGCTCCAGCAAAGCACCGGCGTTAAAGGAGATCGGAGCACAGCTCTTCAGGATCCTCCAACATCGTCACCTATCTCTTCTCGCGACCCACCTTCCCGGATCGCAGAACGTCTGGGCCGATCAACTCTCACGTCTCCAACCAGTCGAGACGGAGTGGACCCTGATGCTTCAATGCTTCGCCCGCCTCTGAACCCTGCGCGAGGTTATGCAAATCGACCTCTTCGCACACCCAGGTAACTACAAGCTCCCACTATTTGCAGCTCCGTATCCTCACCTGCGAGCAGCTTTAGTGGATTCTCTCCAGTCCGACTGGAATCTGTGGACAAAAGTATACCTCTTTTCTCCATACAAACTGATCCCCCTGGTGCTCCGCAAGCTCGAAACGTACCGCTACAGCGGTACGTTTCGACTGTGGTGCCCCAGGTCGTTGCGTCCTTCCGCGAGGTCTCGCTCGCTCTCGACGTGTCCCAGCGCGTCGAGGGCAAGGAAGTGCCTCTAACTTCACGACACTTCTCTCGTTATCTCGCGTTCAATTTCTAATAAGAGTTCTCACGATCAAATTCAATAAATCGCTGGCAGACACTCGGGTCAATACGCACAGACCGTCGACTCAACGCCAATACCAAAGCGTCTGGGCTCGCTTCCAAGCGTGGCTGCTCACCTCAAAAGTGAAGTCCATCACCCAGACTACACTCTTGACGTTCCTGCACTAGACCGGCAAGCAGAGGCAGCTAAACCCGTGCACCGTTTTGGTTTACAGAAATTCGCTACATTTGCCTCTCCTGCACGGGTTCGGAGTCACGACCCAAGAATCGATCTTTAAGGAACTGGCGAGGACTCAGGTTCACGAAAATCTCCCGAAAAGGCGTTTCGTTCCACAGTGGAGGCTGGAACCGCTTCCTGACATGCTCGCCTCTCCTCGCTTCGATACTCAGACGGCGCCAGTGTTGGCACTCTTTAAAAAGACTCTTCCTCGTCGCCTTAGCGAAAGCGGACAGGGTATCGGAGATTGCAGCAATGGCACGGACGGGACTACATTTCGCCTGGAACCCGCCATGCGCGCTCATTCTGATCGCTGGCAAGTTCCTGTACAAAAACCAGACCAGCGCCCAACACGCCACCGCTCATCTCTATCGCCTCACTGCTATCAGACGGCCGGGCGCACGCCCTGTGCCCCATGACTGCTCTCAAAGCCTACGGTGCGCGGTGTCCGTCAAACCATGAATTTTTGTTCATCAATCCTACTTCAGGCAAGGCGTCATAGGTGGGGCACTACATCTGCTCGCTTTTTGGGTGGATGGATGATTTTTTATTTTATAGATCATCAACACTTTATTGTCGTATTTTATTATTTCTTCTTTCTTGGGCTCTATTATTTTTCTCTGCCCTTTTTTCATGTGATGAATTTTGCATTTGTTTTTCAGATATATCGGGGTTGGTTGAGACGAGGTGACCCAGGGAAGGGGGGTACTCGTGGGACCCATGGGACTCGGGGTTTCGGAAACCCGGGGGACTTGGAAGACCAGGAGGACTAGAGGGGACCACTTGGGCCTTTTGGGACACCCTTGAGACCCTTTGGAACCCTCTTGAGAAACTGTGGGCCCCTCTTGAGGCCCCTATGAGTCCTGGAACCTCTGCTCCCTCCTTCCTACGTTGTAAAACTCATACCCAGAAGAATGTATAAATGTGGAGTGCTTGAGTAGAGAAATTAGTTATTACAGTCCACAACATTGCTGACGCAAAGGGGGAGAGCCGCGTTGAAGTGCGTCGAAATCAGTCTGAACATGTTGAGGCAAGTGAGCTGAGACGAGGGGACTCGAGGGACTCGGGGAGCTCGTGGGACCCTGGGGACTTAGGTTACCCTCCGGGACCTATTGAGCTCCTTTGGGATCCGAGAGACTTCTGCCCCCTCCCACCCTATCCCCCTAAACAATAAGTATGATGTCAATCATATGAGCAGTTTTTCAGCCCATGATGGTTCATCATGGGCTGAAAAACTGCTCATATGATTGACATCATACTTTCTTTCCGTTATGACAATCCACAATTTAATAGAGTAATGCTAGTTTACTTGTGCGAGAGGTCCTGTTTGTAATTTTATGAATAAATGTTTTTTTCCTATCCGTGCTCGTTCGCGCGTGCGCGTAACATATGTAATTTCTTGTTGACCATTACCGCGTAACTGTAAACCTTGTGGTGCGTTGCGGTTGAAGTTGATCTATCCGTGAAGCCTTAGACCTTGTACCAATTTCGACTATACTATCTGCGCGCACTGGCGTGTGTACATATTACTCATGAGGTTCTGAGGGGTTTGAGGCGGGGATTCATTTCGTCTGAGTCTCATCTTACCTGAATAAATAAATTGTACTAATACAACTAGTCCGCGTAGCTGTAAATATTGTGTTGCGTTGCTGTCGAAGCTGACTTTGCCCGTGCGCACTGGCGCACATATTACTCTTGAAGTTCTAAATGGTTGAAGGCGGAGATCCATTTCGTCTAAATATTTTTCTTGTGCGCACCAACGTGCGTCTGACACGACTGAAATCTTCAAAATGTTCTAACTTTGACGACGTTGTTTTTCTCGCATGCCGAGGCGTGCGCGCCTACTGGAATCCGTGATCGTCGAGTCCTACCGGGTAGCCTATTATGACTCACGTTGAGGCTCCGGTGGAAATGAGGCTTAAATTAAATCAAAATCAAATCTGCTCGCTTATCAAAGATGCCACAAAGAACGCTTCCACTAAAGCTCACGACGTCAGAAAGTATGCCTTGTCTCTCCCTTGGACGCGTGGGGTCCATCTCCCATACATCATATCCAAGGCGTTCAGGAAATCGCCCCACGTGTTCGTAAACAAGTACCTATTTACAGTGGAGTGGAGTGGAGAAGCCAACCCAACCTTGCACCTCATTAAATACCAGGTATATAAGACGTCTCGTTTCCAATGTTAATGACAATTACATCAGCTAATGCCAGAAACTGCGCTACGTATTATAAAATACGTACATAAATATCTTACCATACCGTTCGAAGGCACGCAACGATAAGACTTCAGGTCATGAATTACGTTGGAGTATTGAGTATTGTCAGATAACATGGCAGCTGTACCCATGGTCTATCACTTCGGCTCAAGCAAAGCGCCGGCGCTAAAGAAATCAGAGCACAGCGCGCCTTGTAGCCGGGGCGCTAGAATCTTGCTACCGTATCCATCGCGTGTCGTAGAAGGCAACTAAAAGGGCGCCCCGTAGCCGGGAGTAAAATCGTGCTACCGTAACTCCTGCATTTCGTAAAAGGCGACTAAAAGGGGCGGGCGAAGGGCTAGGAATCCCCTTTTCTGTAAAACAGTTCCTCAAAGACGGCAAGACGAGCGGGGGGAGGAGAGGCTCACGCCTCTCCGAACTGTATTGTTAGAGTCGCTGAATGTGCATGGCTGTAGTACGAATGATGTAAAGAGGAGGGAGATTGGTGAGATGTTCGTGAGGAGGAAGTTTGATGTGCTGGCGCCGAGTGAGATGAAATTGAAAGGTAAGGGAGAATGTGAGTTTGTTGTGGTAAGTGGAAGAGAGTCTGGTGTTGAGGAAGGTTGGGCACGAGAAGGTGTGGTTTTGATATTGAGCGATCGGTTGACTAGTAGCGTTGCCGAGTGGACGGAGGTGTCCTCAAGATTGATGTGGGTGAAAGTAGAGTTAGGCGTAGAAAGATGGGTATTTGTAAGTGCATTTGGCCCAGGCAGCGAGAGGAGTGTGGAGGAGAGGGAACAATTCTGGATTGACCTGAGTGAGTGTATTGAGTATTTTGGAGGTCAATTCAATGTAGTTGTACTGGGTGACCTTAATGCAACAGTTGGAGATGCAGTGGTGAAAAATGTGATAGGAAGGTATAGCGTTCTCGGTAAAAATGACAGTTGAGAAAATCTGATAGGTCTGTGTATGAAGCAAGAGTTGGTGGTCGGGAACAGTTTCTTCAAGAAGCAAGATATCCACAAGTACACATGGGTAAGGATGGCCTGTGGTGCAGAGATGTATTTTGTGCTGATATCGAGGAGAGTGGTGGGGAGGCTGCTGGATGTGTGGGTGTTAAGAGAGAAGGGTGGAGGAGTGTCTGACTATCTGCTGAGAAGAGCAGAGGTGGAAGGGCAACAAACGAGTGGGAGAAGGAAGAGAGGTAGTGAAAGTGAGTAAACTGAAAGTGAGAAGCAGAGCTGAGGAGTTCCAATGTGTGTGGAACTCCTCGCGCCGTGTGATCGGGTGCAGAATGAAGGGTTGCGAGTGGTGGAACGAAAAGGTTAAACTGGCGGTGGCATTGAAAAGAGGAGCGTTTGAGGAGTGGTTGCATTTGAAATTGGTGGTGGCCTGTGGAAGCTCTAACGAGATGAGAAACGAAGTGTAACGGTGGTGAGGAGAGCTAAAATGTACACTGCTGCCAGGTGGGGCAGACGGTTGAGCCAGAATTTTGAGGAGAACAAAAAGATGTTCAGGAAAGAAGTGAAGAAGGTGAGAAAGGGAGACACCGGAAGGATGAGGTGGTGAAAGATGAAAACGGCCAGTTGTTGTTGAAATGTGATGATGTACGGAAGAGGTGGGCCGAGTCTTATGATGAGTTGTTGAACGTCGAGGATGACAACGTTGCTGACATTGTTGCTGTGGATGGTGGTGCTCGGATGCCAGTTATGGGAGAAAGATTTGTGGCGGACATCACTTACTAGGGAAGAAGTGCAGGAGGTGGTGGAGATGATGAAAGCAGGGAAAGCTTATGGATTGGACGGCGTTGCGACCGAGTACCGAGTGCCTGAAAAAGGTTGGAGTAACGATTGTCGAATGGCTGGTGAGGCTACTGAACTTGAGTTCTGTGGCGGGCGTGGTAGCGATTGAGTGGCGCAGTGCTTGCATTGTTCCTCTGCATAAGAGCCAAGGAGATGTAAATTAGTGCTGCAACTAGTGAGGTATCAGTCTGTTATGTGTGGCTGGTAAGTTGTACGGAAGAGTGCTGATCAAAAGGATGAGGGACTGTACGAACTGCGCAATTGGGGAAGAACAATGTAGCCTTTGGAGTGGTAGAGGGTGTGCCGATCAGATTTTTGCAGTGAGACAGATCTGTGAGAAGTACCTTGCAAAGGGAAAGAACGTGTTCTGGGATTTCATGGATCTGGAGAAGGCATACGACAGGATTGACATGGAAGCGCTGTGGAAGGTGTTTCGTTTGTATGGAGTGGGCGGCCATTTGTTGAAAGTGGTGCAGTTTCTATGTTGGCAGCCGAACATGTGTCAGAGTGGGAAGCGAGGTGAGTAATTGGTTCTCATTGAAATTGGTACTGAGACAAGGCTGCCTGATGTCTGCCTGACTTCAATATCTATATGGTTGGAGTGGTCAGGGATGTGAACGCGAGTGTGCTGGGTCGTGGCTTGGAGCTGTTGGAAGCGAATGGGCGGAGTTGGTAGCGGAGCCAGTTGCTATTTGCGGACGATACGGCCCTGGTTGCGGATTCAGAGGAGAAGCTATGTAGGCTTGTGTCTGAGTTTGGTAGAGTGTGTGAGAGGAGGAAGCTTCAAGTGAACTTGGGTAAAAGTAAAGTAATGAGATGCTTGAGGACTGTGGATGCGAGCAGAATTAGTGTCCTCCTAAGTAGAGAGTTGTTGGAAGAAGTTCAGTGTTCGAAGTATCTGGTCTCCCATGTGGAGAAGACTGAATTTGTGGAAACTGAGGTGAAAGAGGGGTGTAAAGTGTTGGGCGCAGTGAAGAGTGTAATGAGATGCAGGACGTTCGGGATGGAAGCAAAGATAGGTCTGTATGAGGGTGTCATTGTGCCAACTGTGCTGTACGGAGCTGAGACTTGGGGGGGGGAGAGCAGAGGAGAGAAGAAGGTTGAATATTTTCGAGATAATATGTTTGAGGAGTATGGATGGAGTGTCGCTGAGAGACAGGTTCACTAACGACTTGGTTCGCATCAGGACGGGGATGGTGAAGAAGTTAGAGGACAGAGTTGATTCGCGTGTTCTGAGATGGTTCGGGCACATGGTGAAGATGGATGCAGGGAGATTGGTGAAAAAGGTGTGGAAATCAGAGGCGAGTGGACGTAGGCCTAGAGGGAGACCAAAGTTTGGGTTGATGGATGGTGTGAAGCAAGCGTTAGGAAGGACACGTGAGTGTGGAGGTAGCGAAAGAGCGTGCACTGGATAGGTGTGAGTGGAGAATGATAGTGAACGGATGAGTTTTGACGCGGTCCTGATGTGCTTTCCCGCCCTAGGCATATCGTTGAGAGACGGGATGGTCGTGGGCGACGATCCGAACATCATGACGCGGCAGGGGTAAACCAGTCACGCTGTCGGGCCCTGCTGCCGACACTGACCTCGCACTGCACTCATGACCCGGAGGGTGTGTTGCGGGGTCCTCGGCCGGACCCTTTTGCGCCAAAGGGTAAGGTATGAGAGTGTTAGGTGCGCCTTGATGTAGGCCATCCCCCATGCTGGGGGATTTCGGACTAGTGTCTGTATCTGCAACTTAATCCTACTCGAAGTACTACAACGTAACCATTGGAGCTATTGAACACATTGTCGATACGGATATAATTAGGATTATATTGCCACTACCTGATCGTTTATCACTCTCATACTGGTGGGCGATAGGTCTGGATTACGGATTTCTCATTTGGTTGGTCAAAACTCGAGCCCCGCATATTATTTTGGCCACTATGAGCGAACAAGGTTTACTGCCGTCGGCACAACGCAAGTAATTGTTTTTGACTATACATAAAGAGTATTTAGGCGCTCAAACTCGAGGCCCGCTTATTACTTTGCCGCTAGGAGCTACTTCATTTGCTGTTGTTGGCACTGAGCAATACTTGTATTTGCCTATAAATACAGTCATTCTTCAATTTATCCAAATGTGTTGTCATTCCTTACTCGGCAAGCGCTTTTTTGAAGCCACTCAGTTTAAGATGCAGCCGATCCATCCATTTTCTGTGCTGTTCTGGCGTAGGCCAGCTTGCGCTTTGTGATGGTATTTTCTATGCTACACTATGGCTCATACGAGTTGGAAGATAATATAAATTTTGTTATCTCTATTCTCTTGATAAAAAGCTATTTCTCTGTAATGTAGTAAGAGCCATAGGATGCCTCTCGCACCCCCTGCTATCTTGCAGAAACAACGGTTACCACAAGGTTTTCCTTTACATCACTGCCCAGATAATCTGTCCCCTCAATTTTTCTGACAGGAAGCCGTTTATCACCAGCCCTCATGAATGACGGGGTATGGTAGCCCTCACTTATATAGGGCGGGAGAGTGTTCGGATCGTCAATACAGTCGCAAGACATAGGACCCCGAATATTAGCGACATGGTCGCAAATCAGAAACGCCGATTTTAGCGAAAATGTCGAACACATAAAAAAGCGAGAAAAATCGAAGAAAACAATTTTTTTTCTTCAATTTTTTGAAAAATGTTGACATAAAAATGTTGAAAACGGTCACAAACTACTTTCGACTAATGTTATCAAGATTCTCTCAAAAATCGTCTCTGTAATGTTTCCTCAAGATTCATTCGAATGAAAGCAGAAGCGCATGCTACACTATGGCTCTTACTGCATTACAGAGAAATGTCTTTTTATCGAGAGAATCGAGATAACAAAAGTTATATTATATGGTGACGTCGGCCACCATCCTTTCTGGGGGATGCAGCCTAGTGTCTGTATCTGTACGAGTCCTTTGCTGCGCCTGGTAACTACAAGTCCTTTTTATGGTGACCACGAGTCCTTTGCTGCGCCTGGTGACTACGAGTCTTTTTTTTAAGTACAGAAACTTGTTTATCACCATATCCATCGTTTTTTACCGCTCATAGTGTTTATGACATTCTGGCCTTGTACATGTTACGAAAACGCGTTGCAACCCCTCTTGCTCGCTCCTGTTAATAGATAGATGTACAGTCGTTCAGTGCGCTAGAAACCTTGCCACTCTAATCTAATGCAACCCGTGACACGTCCGGTGTCAGATGGACGTTGAGTTCAGTGCACTAGAAAACATGGGCGTTGTAATCTAATTTACGCAACCTGTATTTTCTTTGAACATGAAAAAATATAGTGTGCATAACATTTAATATTGTCTTCATACTGCAGGTGTACAGTGAACTACGGGACAGCGCCGGCGTTCAGGCTTGTGGTGTGTCTGCTGAACCGTCGTACCAGCAACGTTCCCAGGTCAGCCAGCACGGCGGCCAGCATTTGCTGGCATTAGCAATCAACGACGGAGCTGGCAGTATCAGTGGTCTAGTTTCGGCCTTGCAACTAGTAGGACTGCACGCCACAGTGGCTCGCCTTACAGAGTTGTTTGAGCCCACGGACAATGACACCTTAGAAGCCAAGTGGGAGTGTGCTTGGCGTCTCGGCCAGTGGGAAGAGTGGGGGAAGTTAGACGGTTCAACTAAGCATCAAAACATCGAGGAGAGTTTCCACAAAAACGTCTACTGTGCTCTGCGAAATTTAAACCAGAATGAGTTTTCGTTTGAAACTGGATGCAGCGCCATCTCTGCAGGCAGATTGAAACTTTTACCGAGCCTTCACAACTGGCGCGATGATTCGCTCGCTAAATTGCGCCTTCTCTCCGATCTTGAGATCGCCTCTCGATGTATCCGCAACACCAGCGAACTCGTCAACCGCTGGAAAATGCCCTTGACTTCCACGTGTGAGCAATCGGAAGGGGAACTCGTTTTAGCTGTTCGTGCAACTGTGCTGCACCAAATTATTGCAACAACTCAGAAATTTGGGACGCCAACGTCCGAGTTGACTTCCCTTTTAAACTCGTTGCTCGTTTGCCGCAGCGCAGTTGGGAGAGCCCTTCACCTGCCTGGCGTCTGCGAAAACAGTCTGCAAGCGGCGGGTCGTCTGCAACAGCTGTCGGAGCTGTGTCATGCTAAACAAGCACTTGAACGGGTCAGTGTAGCTATGAGCACAAGTCAGCTTCGTCAGGCGCAGCATCTCTTGCAGCAGCTACTGGAGACACTCAACTATGGAGCAGGGAGGGAACACCTCTTGCTATACTGCGAGGCCCTCATGCTTCAGGGAGAAGTGTGTCTGAAGACAAAATCCCTCCCGACTAACAAGGTGTTAGAGCAAGATTACAAAACGGCGATCACCCTGCTAAGCCAAATGAGCGAAGAAGGAGGTGCGACGCCTGACATCGTTTCTGATCGTTTGTTGGATAAATGCTGCCTACAAGTGGCGGATATCAGCGATCAGCTCTACAGAGAGGCCACCAACTTCCTCGCTTCGGAGGAGGTGGCTGCTCGCCGCAACAACATTCGCCGCAATCTTGCTGCTGCTGAGCGCGTAGCCAACGTGCACCAAAAAACCACCGACCCAAAGGAGAAGGAAGCCCTTAAGAGGGCTATATATGTTCACCGCAAAAACGCTCAGCTGGACACTCAAAATTTAGAAGAGAAAGAACACAAGGTTGCAGAGTACCTTGATCTTGCCCTGCAGCACTACCTGCGATGCTTGAGCCACAGCACATCCTGTGACCTCCCTGCCTACAAAATAATTGCGCTCTGGTTCGAGAACTGTGACTCAGCCTCTGTCAACCAGTTGGTACGCCGTGAGTGGCCCCGTGTCAAGAGCCACAAACTGGTACCGCTGCTCTACCAACTAGTAGCCAGAGTATCCTGTTCGCCTTCTACCTTCTCGAAAACTCTCGATGCCGTTATACATGAAGTGTGTTTACGTCACCCGAACCATGGGCTTCCTGTTTTGATGATGATGGCGCATGCTCACTTCGACGATGTCGTGAACTCGATAGGAGGCCGAGGGGACGTTCGGGGCCGGAAGAAAGCATCACAGACTCAGGAAGAAGACCGAGTAGAAGCAGCGAAGCACCTCGTGGAGCGCTTGAAGGAGGCCGGTGGAGGAGTGCGTGACCACATCTGTGAGATGGAGGCTGTCTGCCAGTCCTACCTGCACCTGGCCAACTGGGACAGCTGGACCCAGGAAGAAGAAAAGAGTGGTCAGATCTCCATCCCTCGGAATCAGCCGCTTTTGAACCTACCTGAGCCGGCACTGATGGCTCCTCTGACGCTACCCGTGAAGGTACAACCGTCAGGACAATACTCATTGCCTACTCTTCGATCGTGGCACAAAGTGATGAATTTGGTCGGAGGTGTGAACAAACCCAAGCGGTTGACAGTGCGGCTCTCTGATGGAAGAACCCTGCATGAGCTGCTGAAAGGAAAAGATGACCTGAGGCAAGACGCGGTTTTGGAGCAGGTGTTCTGCTCAGTGAACACTTTGTTGCGCGGCAATAACATCACTAGAGAGCAACGCCTCAACCTCCGCACTTATATGGTGGCTCCCTTGTCACAGGCCACGGGACTGGTGCAGTGGTGCGACAACTCCCAGGCTCTAGGAGACTGTCTCGTCGGTAATGGGACAAAAAATGCGAGAGGACTTCACCAACGGTACCGTCCCCAGGACAAAGCTGCCAAAGAGTGTTTCAAAATTCTCGAAAAGAATGCATCCGATCCATTCAAGAAAAAACTTAAAGACTTCGAGGTAATCCTGACATGCTTCAAGCCAGTGATGCGGTACTTGTTCCACGAGATTGCGTCCAGCCCAGAGCAGTGGTACGACTTGCGTCAGCGCTACACCAAAAGTCTCGCTACTTCAAGCGCCGCCGGATACATCCTAGGACTCGGGGACCGTCACCCTCACAACATCCTGCTCGATAAAAGCACCGCTGAGGTCATACAGATCGACCTGGGCGTGGCTTTCGACATGGCAAAGATTCTGCCCACTCCTGAGACCGTTCCGTTTAGACTCACTCAGAACCTTGTGGACGGGTTGGGCGTGTGCGGAGTAGACGGCGGCTTCCGTTCGGGGCTGGCTGCGACCATTGGAGTTATGCGTGAGGCGCGGCAGCTGCTGAGCACCGTGGTCGGGGTGCTGAGGCACGACCCCCTACAACAGTGGCAGCTCTCGCCCAAGCAGATGGCGCTTCTGCAGCAGATTGAGCGCGACGACAAGGACGGGTCTCGTTGCAGTAGCGCGGCAAGTGATAACACCTCTTTCATGAGCAGTCATGTCAACAGCAGCAGCAGCAGGTCTCCACAGCCAGGTAGGAATGTCTGACATGATATTTGTCACTACAAGCGGACCTGAGGTAAGTGTCCTATCTCTTAAGTGTCCTGTTGTACCGGAGATGACTCATTTGACTTCAACGACAGAGTCTCCCTATGCTACTGTTGTCAGAGGTCGCACGGAGTTACGACCCAAGCAGGAGTGTTGAACACCAAAATATAACTTTTGTTATCTCAATTCTCTCGATAAAAAGCCTTTTCTCTGTAATGTAGTAAGAGTCATAAGGTTTAGCATTGCGCTTCAACTTTTTATTCGAATGAATCTTGAAGAGAAAACATTACAGAGACGTATTTACGAGGGAATCTTGATAACATTCGTTGAACGTAGTTTTCGACCGATTTAGACCTTTGTCTCTTTTAACCTTACTCGGGTTTTTCGAAAGTTTTTAGTTCCTCGACTGACCCCGAGTTATTAGGTAAAAATCTGGCTAAATGTCTGCTAGGTACAGCGGCGTCTCCCGCACCCCGCTGTCTCGGACGGCCGAAACCCCCAACTCCCCTCCCTACCTATATAAGCGAGTTCTGCCGAGCTCCGACATTCATGAGGGCTAGCAAAGCTACTTTACCGTTAGGAGTGGATTGTTAAGATAGCAGGGGGAAGAGGAAACCCCCTTATGGCTCTTTCTACATTACAGAGAAATAGCTTTTTATCGAAAGAATTGAGATAACAAAAGTTATATTCTCTTCAACTTCGTAAGAGCCATAAGGCTTAGCATAGAAAATACCATCATGTAGCGCAAGCTGGCCTATGCCTGAAGAGCACAGAAATAGGATGGATCGGCTGCATCTTAAACTGAGTGATCTCAAAGAAGCGCTTGCCGGGGTAATGACTGTAAACATAGGCCAGTACAAGTATTGCTTGGTGCCTACCACAGCCAATATACTAGCTCATAACTGCCAAATAATATGCGGCCTAGAGTATGAGCTCCGAAATAATAATTATGTACATCAATATTAACTGCCTTCTAATATGAGTGTGAATAAACAGCCAGGTAGTGGCAGTAGAATCTTCAATATTGAAATGTCTACCATGTGTACCATAGCTAATATGAACCTTGCCTTACAGTGAGTCGAATAAAGTAAATATACACTGAGGAAACCGACGTAATTTATTTCCTGAAGCCGTACCGTTGAGTACTTCATAACGATATGGTGAGATAATCCATACACGTACCCTATAATATGTACTAACGTATCTAGCATTGGCTAGCGTGATGTCACAAGCTTTTGACGCGAGTGGGACTATCCACCTGGTTCTCAGTGAGACGCAAGATTTGTAAGGGTTCCCTACTGCTAATAGCTACTTGTGCCCGAACACGTGGGGCAACTTCCAGAACTCATTGGATATGAAATCTTGGAGAGGGACCCCACGCGTCCAAACGAGAGATGAGGCAGATTTTCGAGCGTCGTGAGCTTAAGTGAAGGCATGCGGTGTGGCTTCATTGATGAACTAGCAGATGTAATGCCCCACTGATGATGTCTTTAGGGGTTTGCCTGATGTAGGATGGATGAGCAATAAGTCATTGTTCGATGGAAATCGTGCTACGTAGGCGTTGAGTATGATCATAGGGCCCAGGCCGTGTGCCCGGACATCCGGCAGCAGTGAGGCGATAGAGATGAGCGGTGACGTGTGTGTGAGGGTCTAGTTTCAGTACTGGAACGTGTCAGCGGTCAGAACGAGCTTGCATGGAGAAATGTAGGCCTGTGCGTGCCGTTGCTGCAATTTCAGAGACCCTGTTTCCTGCTGCGAGAGCGACGAGCAACAGAGTCTTCTGAGTAGTGAAGCTAGGGGAGGCGAGCATGTCGAGAACCGGCTCCAGCTGCCACTGCGGCACGAAACGTCTTTGTGGTGGGTTCTCGTGAAACTGGGCCTTTGCCAGTTCCTTGAAGAACGCATCGCGGGTCGTGACACCAAATCCATGAAAGAGAGGCAAATGAAACGCCTTCCTGTAAACCAAAACTGTACGAGAAACGAGCTGCTTCTACTTGCCGTCATAATGCAGGGACGGGAAAGAAGTGGACTGGGTGAGGACTGCACCTTCGTGGCGCGTAGCCCCGCTTGGAAACGAGTCCAGCAGCTTTTGGTATCGGTGTTGTGTGGACTAACTGCCTGTGCGGTGGATCTATTGTATTTGATGGTCAGCACCGTTTTGAAAAACTTGATGCGAGATAACTCGAGAAGGGTCGTGATGTTAGGGCACCTCCCTGACTTCGACGCGCTTGGAACACATCGATAGCGGGCAAAAGGTCGCTGAAGGACTAGACGACCTTGGGCCTCCACAGTGCGTTGGGGTGGTCGGGCACCACAAGGACGCCGCTGTAGCGGTCCTTGTCGAGCTTGTGTGGCACCTGGTGGATCAGGTTGTATGGAGGGAACAGGTATACTTTCCTTCATTGAGTCCAGTCGCATTGGAGGAAAACCACGAAAGATGCTCGCGGGTAATAAAACAGAGCTGCAAAAGGTGAGAAGTTGTGGTTTCCCGGAAGCGCGAAGACATATATTTGCTTAGTCCCGCGCAGTGCAGAGAGGAGGGCGAGGCCTTAAGGAATCCGCGTCCACTCCTTTTCTACTGGTAGGAGGCGTGAGAGCTGATCGGCCCAGACGTTCTGCAATCCTGGAAGGTAGGTCGCGAGAAGCGAGAGGTGACGGCGCTAGAGGATCTTAGGAGCTGTGTTCCGAACTTCTGCCACGCCGAGGCCTTGCTGGAGCCCAAGCGGTTCACCATGGTTACCTCTGGCCTGTTGTGTGACAACACGCAGATTGTAGTGTGGTGCCAATGAGCTAGTGCCCGCAGCGCATGTACGATGGCCGGCGATTCCTTCGACGTAACATGGAGAATACATCCCAATGGCGACCAACGGCCGTCAGACTGCTGGTCGCTGCAGCATACAGCCCCCGCGCGTCGCCCGATGTGTCCGTCCACAGGAGGTGCTTCGGTAGAGGCATTACGAATGGGACGTGAAAGTGAAGGAAAGCCTCGCTGCTCCAGTCCTGTACTGCGCGGCGGTAGGGATTGATGTGATAGCTGGGCTTGCTTGATAGGCGCAGGGATCGTGCTGCAAGCACCACTCTGTTGAGGAAGTGGTGAGCATGGCGTAGGTGAGGTGTTCGTTAGTACGTAAGGCCGAGGGAACTCTGATACTGTCGAAGCGAGAGAGTTCAGCGCGGAAGTATCTCCGTGGCAGTGTCTCTGCGGCGGTCGATGTGCTGTGAGGTCGGGGCAATGGGCCCGGCCTCTTAATTGAGTGTTACCTCCAGGAAGTCGAACTGCTGGGTGGGTTCTAGAATAGACTTCCCCAGGTGGACGCGTTAATCGAGCTTGGGAAGAAAATGGCAGGCCGTTTGTGTGACGTGCCGTCGGTGCCTGGAGCAGCCAGTCGTCGATGTAGAAGGCCGCATCTATCCCTTGCTGGTCGAGCAAGCGAAAGGGTAGCTTGGCGATCGTTGTAGTCTTTTGATCCGAGGTTGAGGCCGAATGGAAGGGCCGAGAAAAGGTACCGTTGGCTTCGTAGTTAGAATGCCAGGAATTTGTGGAACCTGTGATGAGTTGGGACGTGTGGGAAAGCGTCCATGATGTCCAACTTGGTGAACCAGAGAAGGGACATTAGCACCGCTCGTATTCGTTTCAGATTGGACCCTCGAAGCGCGTTATCGGGAAGTATTTGTTGAGTTCTGCGAGGTCGATCAATAGGTGATCCCCTCCGGAAGCCTTGGGGACTGCAAAGATACGAGATGCGAAAGCTGATTGTTTGGGCCCTGCCATGACTACGCCTTTACGCAGGAAGTCTAACACGAGGTGGCTGAGAACGCTCTCGTGTTGTCGGTGCGAGACAGTGTTATCGAGAGGAGGGGGTCGTGGCGCCCCTCCCAAAAGAAGCCTTTGGACAGGAAGCTTGTGACCCAAGACGTGGCTTTGCGCCTGTGTGCTTGTTGACTCCTGAGGGCCGCCGGAAGAGCGTTAGTACTTACGGGAAGGGGAGCGGTCCCGCTTTCCACTGTCACCTGAGGACTTGGAACAATGCAGTGACTGCGGGGAACCTGCGTGCCAGCCGTAAGACGGGATCACGAATGTGAGCATGAAAAACGTCAGTGACGCGCTGAGGACCCTAGCCGCGTAGGGTCTGAGTGACCTGAGCGCACAGCTGGAGATCCTTCCTGGTGAAGTGTGTGTAAGTGGAGGAAGCTTCGAGTGAACGTGAGTAAGAGTAAAGTGATGAGATGCTCGAGGACTGTCGATGCGAGCAAAATTAGCGTCCCCTTAAATGGAGAGCTCTTGGAGGAAGTTCAGTGTTTCAAGTATCTGGTCTTCTATGTGGAGATAACTGAACTAGTACAGACAGATACAGACACTAGGCCGCATCCCCCAGAATGGGTGGTGGCCGACGGCAAGGCGCACCTCATACGCTCACACTCACACAACTTAGCCCTTTTGTGCTAAAGGGTCCGGCCGGTAGCCCCTCAACTTTCACTCTGGGTCCCGAATGGACCGAGGAACCGTCGTCAGCAGCAGGGCCCGACAGTTTTCACTGGTTTACCCCCGCCGCGTCATAATGGCCGGGCCCCCCCCACCCACGACCATCCCGACAGCGGGATGCCAAGGGCGGGAAAG
>SDVV010005028.1:0-19586 GCA_016164225.1 Gammarus roeselii | reverse complement strand
ATATACAAGTTTATACATGTATGCATACATATGGCTTCGATTTTGAACAAAGTGTGCTCTAAGATATTCAACTTCGCTGTATTTGAAGATGAATTCAGGCCTCGTAAGTAAAATCAAAGCTCAGAAGACCGACTGAACTGACTCGGTCTTCGCAAGTTTTCGAGGCAGTTAGGGATATTTCGCTGTCTTTCTTCGGTAAATGCACAAATATCACAGAAAAAAAAACATATATCGTTTCAACTATGTTATTAAACGACAATCAAGGTCAAATTATCTCAACCCACAATATTAACAATCTCTGCTTTTTGCTCAAGCAATTTTCAGTTAATGGGACGTCATTTCACAAGAAACGGGCTGCTTGGTGTGATGCACAGAGAGGTAAACAACTAATTGTAACCAATTATTTTGTCATATTTTTTAACCCTTCGTCCCATGAAATTATCCGTATTTATTAGACAATAAACAAAGGTGATAAGGGAGAATGAATGAGTCCAGCCTGCAATAAATAATTACTGTGACGCGGTGAGACCGTGGTTCAGAAAAGAGAAATTGAGTACGAGGCATTGAAGTGTAAAATGTGTATTACGTGCGTAAAGTGCGCAATCCATATTAGGACATCACCCAAAACAGAGGAAGTATTCTATGCAATAATATAAATGGCATCCGTAGACCGAGAGACTGCAGTCGTTCAGGTCCTTTTATTGTTATTCTGCTCGATGTAAGACGCCTCAATCCTACCCATAGCGTTAAACAAGTCAGTTTGTAAACGTACCTCATGCATTTACTCTAACATTTCAGGTTTATCTAAGTCAAAAGTTCAAAACTTTACCACTCAGAGATCTTAATCCATGCAACATGGAACATTCTAAACAAATACATGTTGTCGGTCATTCAGTGTCAGTTGAAGTAATGATAAAACTGAAACCCTGACCCCGCACGGCACTGTAACCTCGACTGGTAACACCAGACGTTCATTATTGATGATTCCCAAGACCATAACGACTCCACTTGCACACGACAGTGTAACCCATTTATCAGCGGTGGCGCTGATTAGGGCGCTCTGTAATGCTCCCTAAGGGTCCTCAATATGGAGGATATTTTTAATCTATATCGCCTTTTAAAGCCTCTACCTTCGCCAGGCATGCGACGCTCCACCCGTTGCTGCCTCGTATCATTACTTGGATGCCGTTCGCATGCGAAACGGCGGTAAGCAAACTCATGGCATCATTGCTTACATGGCTCTTTACTTGGCTATTTACTTGACTCTTTACTTGGTTCTTTACTTGACTCTCTACTTGGCTATGAACTCAGCACTTCCCTTTGCTCTTTACCTGTCTCATCACAGAACTCATCACTTTGCTCTTTATTTGGAATTTGCCATAACTATTTTCTCAACATTAAGGATGGAAATGACCGAATGATGAAATTGTTCTTCTTAACGGAGCTGTTCAGTCCTGCCTTTGCATCATATACCAGCACATTAAAGGGTTGTACCGATCGTTTTTATTTGACTCAACAGTCTTACAATTGATATAGAATGTATTGTAACAAGCCTATACACTGAATTCGATCCGTCAAACTACTCATGCCTTCACCTACATTTATTAACAAAAAAGCAAATTTTTTTCTATGCATCCACAGATAGACTTTGTTCAAACAATGTAAGGGACTTAGTTCTGTCAAACATGGAAGGGTTATACGCACCACTTTTCCTTTTGGTCAATTCCTGGCAAATAAGCCTAACCTAATTTTAAGGGTCACTCCCTCGACGCGCCAAGGTCGGTCATTGCCCGTATCATTTCAAAATAATTTTTTGACGACAATATCATCCAGCTACGTCAGTTCTTGCAGTACCAGGGTCCGACGGCAGGTTAGAGCAACAGTTTTTATATACGTACGTGTCATATAATAAGATAAATTTAAAATCCCGAAATCCTTAAATATTTGCCTGCTGCGTAGGTCCTTTCAGTAACAGGGTCCGACAGCAGGTTAGTGAGACAACGTCCATCAGCTGTGTCGGTTCCTGCACCATTAGGTTCCGGTGGCAAGTTAAGGAGACAAATATTTATATGACGAACTTTGACCCCAGCTCTTAGAGTTGCCTCTCAAAATAAAACTTATAATTGTTTCTAACCGGATAGAGGAAAAATCTGATTTTTGACGTATGACGTAAGTGGGAGATTGTTTGCGCGTCATTTTGATTGTTATTAGTATGAATTCAAAATTTCCCAACATCTTTATTATTAGAAATAATCTAAGGTGAAGCTGCATGAAAAAGATCACTGTTATTGTTCATAATTCAACATTTGAGCTTCACCGCAAAGATAAAAGGCTTGGAATCCAATTATATTATTCCTAGAAGCGGTATTGCCGCTCTGCCTGGAACAATTTCGCTGTAAATGAATAAAATTCACATAACCACAACCACAGAAAACCCAATTCCTCGGAAAATGAATGAATTGTGAACTCAAATAATTAGATTTGACTTCATGAATTGAACATCCCACTGAAAAGTTGGATCATACACATCCAATGATTCCATCTAGAAAACTGTTTGTTAGTTCGTGGAAGGGTGCCTGCTGTCATCTTGATCGTCGAAGTGTGCCTGCTGTCATCTTGTTCGTCGAAGTGTGCCTGCTGTCAACGTGCTCGTCGAAGTGTGCCTGCTGTCATCTTGTTCGTCGAAGTGTGACTGCTGTCATCTTGCTCGTCGAAGTGTGCCTGCTGTCATTTTGTTCATCGAAGTGTGCCTGCTGTCATCTTGTTCATCGAAGTGTGCCTGCTGTCATGTTCTTCGTCGAGGTGTGCCTGCTGTCACCTTGTTCGTCGAAGTGTGTCTGCTGTCATGTTCTTCGTCGAAGTGAGTCTGCTGGCATCTTGTTCGTCGAAGTGTGCCTGCTGTCATCTTGTTCATCGAAGTGTGCCTGCTGTCATCTTGCTCGTGGAAGTGTGCCTGCTGTCAACTTGTTCATCAAAGTTTGCCTGCTGTCATCTTGTTCATCGAAGTGTGCCTGCTGTCATCTTGTTCGTCGAAGTGTGCCAGGAGACATCTTGGTGCAGAACTCATCCACGCCTCAATAGCTTACATCGGAGAACTCTGTCAAGAAGCAGAGACTTATTAGAATCAATAGACAGAGTGCAAGGCTATAGGTGGGCGAACGTTATTTAGTAAAATTTTAAAAACTATGTAATTAGAAGGAAAAAAAATCCGATTCAACTATATAAAAATTCTTGTTGAGCTAACAATTTCACCCACCTTGTTTTCGATTTGCTCCTGCATAACCTCCAAAAAAATGTTGCTAATCTGCAGTGTTCGCAATCATATCGCTGCGATGGCTTCTATAGCTTCCAAAACAATAGCTTCTGTTCTAATAGCTAACTGTCAAATGAGCTATTGTTTGCAAAAGATCCCAGATGACAGGTCTCAACATGTTTGGCGAATCGTGAGAAAACCACTCGATTCTCAATCAAAATTCGCCCTGTTGAAGTGACTGCGTCCTTTCATGGAAGTGTTTTCTTTAAGTTTATATTAACCAGAACAGGCACATCATAAACTAACCCAATCAAAGATGAGCGAATTGAGCCTGGCCAAACCAAACCTAACTCAACTCAACTAAAAAAAAAGACTCAAAATAGAATAACTTGAATTCATTTTCTATTGAACCTGATGGAAAGCTAACAAGGAAATTCCCCAGCCTGAGGCAATGCTCGAAACGGTTTATAATTTTGGTGTTAACGAAGTTATCGCCAACCAAATGTGGTTCACAACAAATGGATTTCTAGGCATATAGTGATGAAGATAAAGCAGCGCCTACTCGAGCTAACACAGAGAATAACTATATTAACCACGTAACTGTGAAGCGATGAGAAGTACACTCTTCTTAAGTCCATGCAGTATTCACGCCTGGTATTTACTGCATATGTATGTATGTATAGACACAGCCGTTTCCCCTAGTTAGGACGGTGGCTAAGTTAGGCTGACACAGAGAAGAGAGGCGTCCAATCTCCCCGTTACGATACTTTATTATTAGTTACGAGCCAGCCTTTCGTTTCCAGTAGCTTGGAGCATTAAAAATAATTATTTGACGATACTCATTACTGCAATAACCGACAGGCATCAGGGTTCCTCGTCAGCATTCATGGATCCCAAAAAGGCCACAGGTATGTTGCTTTTTCCTGACATTCCCATTCCAGGCCGACGGGAAGCGATACATCCCTGGCCTCAATAAAATTCCGAAATGAGCTTCATGATTGCAAAAATGCTTTTGCACTCTCGTGAATTCGTCCGCTTCTGTGTGTTGGTTAGGTTGAATCTTCCTCAGTTTAGAAGGCTGTCGTAAATTGTTACTAGAGGTTGGTCAGGCTAAGTCGTACGCTCGGGCTCAAGTGTCGTGGAACCTCTCGCAAGGGAAGGAGGAGTGAGTGTGATGACACTGGCCTTAGCATTTGAGAACCTCTTCAGATTAGGAGGGTGTGGTGCATTGTTACTCAGTGGTGGTCAGGTTGAGTTCTCTTCAGATTAGGAGGGTGTGGTACATTGTTACTCAGTGGTGGTCAGGTTGAGTTCTCTTCAGGTTAGGAGGGTGTGGTACATTGTTACTCAGTGGTGGTCAGGTTGAGTTCTCTTCAGATTAGGAGGGTGTGGTGCATTGTTACTCAGTGGTGGTCAGGTTGAGTTCTCTTCAGATTAGGAGGGTGTGGTACATTGTTACTCAGTGGTGGTCAGGTTGAGTTCTCTTCAGGTTAGGAGGGTGTGGTACATTGTTACTCAGTGGTGGTCAGGTTGAGTTCTCTTCAGATTAGGAGGGTGTGGTGCATTGTTACTCAGTGGTGGTCAGGTTGAGTTCTCTTCAGATTAGGAGGGTGTGGTACATTGTTACTCAGTGGTGGTCAGGTTGAGTTCTCTTCAGATTAGGAGGGTGTGGTACATTGTTACTCAGTGGTGGTCAGGTTGAGTTCTCTTCAGATTAGGAGGGTGTGGTACATTGTTACTCAGTGGTGGTCAGGTTGAGTTCTCTTCAGATTAGGAGGCTATCGCATATTGTAACTGCACTGACTGGTTTATTTCGGCATAATGAACCCTTTGGATAAGCCACTTGTATCATAGGATGACAGCAAAGGTGAAACCAATTTAGAACAATGTTGTGAGTCCCTGCGTTGATAAAACATGAGTTTTAATTCATTGTATTCCCTAAATTCTGTGAATGACTGGACATTGACATTTTTTATTCAAATCAAACGTACCACTAAACGATTATATTGCGCTATTTTGTGCAAACATTTATTTCAGTTCGCTTGGTTTCCAAAAATCTTGAACGTTATTGTGATATGATTCATTGTAGTACTATATAGGTGTAAAATAACCACTTCCAATATTTATTTTGGATGCATGTAATGCCTACACAAATTGTAAACAATTAGGAGGATCAAAAATCATTGCATTAATATTTTGTAACCAAATGCGAGGATGTTAATTATATTGCTTTTCAGTTACACAGGAGCAGATTGCAATATATCTGCCAATGAAAATATGTAATTATATTTTTTGTATGCTCATCACGAGATTGACATCTTTAATATTTTCCCCTGGGTAATGATCAAATAGATAAAATGAATCAGCACCTTAACACAAATTAATTGACTGATTCCTTGGAGACAGTCATTAAAAAAACGACAATATATTCATGTCCCACAGGGTTAGAGCGGATGAAGGTATGAAGGCACTGCAGGTAGCGAAATCAATTCCCTTTTTCTATCCGAAATTGTAGGAATAATTAATCATGCCTATCAAGTATTTTAAATCATAACTCTACTTATGGTCTTCTATCGCTAGGTCATTTTTAGTACCAAAAAGGACAAATTTCATCATTAATGCAATTGAACCACCTTCAGGTGTGCAATTTTTGCGTAGTCAACATTCCTATCTTGAACATATAACTGGAAGCTACGTTGCGGAGGCTGCTGTGGCCGAGTGGTTAGCGTATCCTACTGCAGTGCCAGCCTCTAGTACTGCATGTCGCGAGTTCGAGCCCCGGCATGGACACGCGGTCTTGTGGCGGGGAGATAGGGCTCCTCCCCCTTCTGTTCCACCTTAACTTAGCCACAGTCATAATTAGGGTGAAACGGCGGTATGTCTATACATACATACATTCGTTGGATAATGTTCATGAATGGGTCCAGTTCCATTTAAATAAAATTACAATATTTAGCAGGAGTCCTATCAGAACATCAAGCTCGTTCGAGGACGGCCGGAGCTGCTCAAGTGTATATCCCATTGGAGGAAAATAATATTTTAAATCCCATCAATATTTGTTGTTGCAATACCTAGGATACCATTGGCAACACATTTTCTACCTCCAAACAGCTTCCATGACGGCTAGAATCGTTCATGCTGGAACGGCTCAGTGTCGACTTCGCCTCACGTCGTCGTCGTTGTCATAGCTACGACCATTCCAAGCCTTAGCTGGCGTCGCTGACGCAATATAGTAATGGAAAATATCAAGTTGGGCATTGCTGTACACCGTCCACTCTATCATGTTGGGCGTTGCTGTTCACCGTCCACTGTATCATGTTGGGCATTGCTGTACACCGTCCACTGTATCATGTTGGGCATTGCTGTACACCGTCCACTGTATCATGTTGGGCATTGCTGTACACCGTCCACTGTATCATGTTGGGCATTGCTGTACACCGTCCACTGTATCATGTTTGGCATTGCTGTTCATCGTCCACTGTATCATAGTGGGCATTGCTGTTCACGGTCCACTCTATCATGTTAGACATTACTGTTCACCTTCCACGGTGTCATGTTGGGCATTGCTGTTCACCGTACACTGTATCATGGTGGGCATTGCTGTTCACAGTCCACTCTATCATGTTAGACATTACTGTTCACCTTCCAGGGTGTCATGTTGGGCATTGCTGTTCACCGTCCACTGTATCATGGTGGGCATTGCTGTACACCGTCCACTGTATCATGTTGGGCATTACTAATGATAATAATAATAATAATATTATTATTAATAATAATAATAATAATAATAATAATAATAATAATAATAATAATTATAATAACCTTTATTGAAGCACTCGATGGTACAATAATGATTACACAAAAACAAGTTTGACAGCATTCTAGCAATGCATTTAAATTAGGCTGAGATACTCGACTTAGATCCCCTAAGTTGAGTTGGCGACAGGAGCGACTGGATACATTTGTATGTCCCTTTCCCACATGGCCATGCATATACTAAAGCTCTCTTTTTGAGAAGGAAAGGACATAGCCACCTGTCAGTCACCTAATCAGGGACGTCTCAGAGCCTGGCATTCACAAACGTGGGCCCACAACATGGGGAGGCATACTGATGTCAAACATTATTTCCATTATTATCGGAATCTTCCTGCACCACCAGGATTCTGTCCCACCTCTCTGTTATTGGAGATAATTCAAATCCCTCATTATTACGTAAAGCCTACAGGAAGGGATTATTAGTTTTAATAATACGCTCCTGGAGGCTATAGGCACTTTTTCTTGCTCGACCATTAAGGCAGTCAACATCGTATGGTGCAAATACATAGCTACCGCTCGTTCTTCTAGGTACACCAACCAGCCTCCGAAAAATATGATTGTATGCTACCCTCAGTTTACTGATAGTGACTCAAGTAAATTTATGCCACAGTGAGGTAAAGTAGATAGGGTAACAGAAGGTTTTAAAGAGATATATTTTTACATCTGTCGTGCAGAGGATGAATTTCATTATCATCATTGTCATACCGATCTTTTGTTTTTAAGGGAACTAAGTAGGGAAAACTGTCCACATAATCCAACTGAGCACCAATTAACACATCATTCGTTAGAAACTGGAACCTTTGCATGGTGCGTGGGTTTACTAGCATACAAACAGACTTGCTAGTATTGTACTCATTGTCTAGTGTGGCTGCCTCCACCTAGCATATATTTAACATAATTTGAAGGGCATCCACATGAGGGGCCAGTAGGACCATATCGTCAGCATAAATTGCATTAATGCGGCGGTCGCCAATATGACACCCAACACGGCTAAGAGCTAGACGCTGGTGTAAGCCATCTGCATACACATGGAGCAGAAGGGGCGAAAGAAAGCCTCCCTGCCTTATTCCATTAGTTATTCGGAGCGGATTTGATGTTGAGTTTCCCCACCGTATCGCACATTGTTGTTGTTCGTACTAGTATTTTAGTAGTTTTACGAGGTGCACTGGCGCCCCCCTTGCAATTAGTATCTTGAACAGTGCTCAGTCATTAACGCGGCCAAAGGCTATTCTGGCATCTAGAAAACACATATTCATTGGCGAGCCTCTACTGACAAAGAAATTAAGAGTTTATTTTAGGGGAAAAATAGCTATTTCCGTTCGTGTTGAGGCACAAAGCTAAATTGGTTTGACGTTGTTTGGAGACATTTGCCAAGACTGTTCTGAATCACAATTTCTAGTATCTTCTATGCGGCAGTAGCCATTGATATTGGTCTGTAAATGCCTACAGCAGTCACACATTTTGTCTTTGCATTAAAAATAGGTTTCTCAACTACATCCATGAGTAGCTTTGGTAGGAAGTTAGACTTAAGACAGCCAGTGAAGAATAGACGTGATATGCAGAAATTGAATGGACAATGCCTAAAGACTTCTGATGGTATATCATCCTTCCCAACAACTTCTCCATGTTTAATCTCTCAGGTGCTAATCTAAGCTCCCTCATAATGACTTCATCATAATTATCGTTGTTTGCCTGGTTAAGAACCTCATTAAAAATATTCGAATCAGCGTCGTTGTTAACACGGTTCATTATTCCATCAAAGTGGTCGCCCCACATCTCAGCAATATTTCCCTCCCCTGTTACACAAACTAGTTGCACGTAATTTGTCCTCGCGGTTCTTACATAAACGAAGCACGTATTTGCAGTGCAGGCGTTATTCGGTCATTTTTTTTCCCAAGACAGCCACATGCCTGGTCCACCCTGAGGCCCGGTGCATTCCGTGCGGCGTTATTATGCCGAACGCTTCTCTCGCGGTCAACAACAGTGCTGCATTGCATATACACCCAGAGAGCTCATCTAATTTATCCATATCAGCATTTGCCGGTATATGATTCTTCTATCGTGTCAGAACAGCTTGCATATTGAGGAGAATGGAACAAAACATTTATGTTTGCACAGTGTCATTGAACAGCCAGTTTATTGAATGAGTGGCTGCATCCCCTTCTGCCATTATAGGGAGCGCACGCAGTGAGAGCTCTGCATGGAGCGGCAAGTGGTCTGACAAGGGCGTATGTTCCCCAACATCAACCCGCATGACATGTAGTAAGAACAAGGTGATCGATTCATTTAACTGATCTCCCGTTGTGATTAACATGAGTATGAGTGTCCTGTGGCAGAAGTGCAACATCTACAGAGTCTAGTTCATTTTCCTACAGAAGTTCTAGCCATTCACTAAATGTTCAGCTGCCTGGGGGCAGTTAAAGTACCCTATAACACAAACATGATCGTGATTTGATCCTCTTAATACAGCCGCTAGTTTCCCATTATACGCTAAGACCAGCTCTTCAGTATGATGAGCGGCATAAGGCAAATACACGGTAATGAATAGAATTGACATTCCATCTACTTTTAAAGATAACCCAAGCATCCTATCATCGTTGTCCTTTTTTATTTTCACACATGGACCAACCCTATCAGGCCATAAGAAAATTAATTCACCATACGGACGTTCTCTAGGCATACCTTTCTCTCAGTTTATTGACGAAATAGAAAATGAATGAAAGCAGCCGTCTTCGGATGGACTAATTTGGAGATCATGTTTGAACAGCCATGTCTCTTGTAACGCACATATATCATTGTTTGTACATAAATTTTTCAAATTACTTTCTGACTATTAATTTCATTACAGTTATAAGTGACCAAGCTAAAATTATCAAAGGGAGTTATCATTTTAGAGAGCATAGTAGGAAGAACACATTGACTAGCTTTCATCCGAGGTCTCGCCGTTCTTCTTGTTCTCGTAGAAGTTTCGTTTTCGGCACCTGCTGGCCAGACATCAGGCGTTTTCAACCGAATAATTTGCTGGTAGCTCGCACTAATTTTAAAAGCGTACCATTTTCAGAGCCGCTTTAACTTTTTTATCGTGTAACTGTCATCTCCTGTTGGCCGACGTACCTCACTCAATATCTGCTGGTCGGTGATTTTGCAGTAGATAGAGACGTAAATGCTGCTGGGTTGTGTTGGGAAAGCCCCCACAGTAGTCTTACGACCTGCTCCAATTAGATGTCTTGTACTTTTCTTATTTTCCTGATAACCGTCTGAAACTCACCGCTTTCCAGGTAACTTCCCTTATCTTTGGCTGTCAGTTGTTTGTGTGAGCCAGCCGGACTATTGATAATTCTTTGTTTACTCGTGGCTTGTGTTGTGCAGGTCATTTTTATTGTAGCTTCCATTCTGCTGAAATCTGCGGCTACGCCAGCAGTTCGGAAATTACATCAGCCGGTTGAGGGTTTAGCTCCGAAGGCCGGGTGGTGCGGAGTTGCTGGTTGAGAGGGACGCGAGTGGATGCGTAGATTTTGTTGTTGTCGTGATGGTTGACGTGTTGAGTGACGATGTAGATGATCCTGATGTGTTGACAGGCATCCCTGGCTGCTCCTTCGATGCTAGTGCTCTTGGTATTACTGCCCTCCTGTAAGCAGTCAAGGCTACTGCTTCCATTCGGGCCATGGTTTCCTTGACGACTTTAATGTCCTCTCCAACTGGAAAGACTTCTACTTGTACGATCTTTTGCTGGTGCTTCAGTTTGAGCTTCTGATCTAACTCAGATTCATCTTCTCTCTTCAGTATCGCCTGTTCAACTATACTCTCTTGAATGCCCATGCGTTGTTCCATTGTCAGGCAGCTGCAACACTCCTCCTTGTTCTTATCCCCACTGCACTCCTTGATGCCCTCTTTACTGGCTGCTTTGCTGATCTCCTGGTTTATCAGTCTACTAACATCAGCTCCTGGTAGTTCGGAGAGGCTGCACTTATGCATCACTGCATGTATTTTGTTGAGTAGCTTATCAGGTTTTCCGGAGTTGTCTGTACTTGCCTTGGTATTGTCCAAGTGGCCTGCCAGTGTCTCTTTAGCAATTTCTTGCAGGGTTTTCAGAGCTGCCTTGATCTCTTCTGCATCAAAGAGGTTGATCAGTGGCATGGTGAAGATAGGGAAATCCTTCATGTGCAGTTTGCCCAGGGATATTGAAATTCGTGCGGTCTATGGGAACATCAAATAAAAATAAGCGTCTACGACATCAAAGAATCTTCTTAAATGTACGTCCATCAGTATACATTCTATCTTCTTGCAACTAGTAAAATTTCAGGATAAACCGTTAGCAAGCATCATGAAAGTACTGTTCACCGCCCACTGTATCTCGCACTAGCGATCTTAAAAAGTTTCGCAAGTTTTCAGAACCATGAACATTCTCGACCGTTAGTGTGATATATGACATATTATTTCATGCATTTTTATAGAATGAAGTGATTATCAACGAAAAACAAATTATGATTGCACTAAAAACAATTAATTGTGATTCTTGATAGAAGTTTCGTAGTAGTTTTAGTTTACAGGCTCATATATATGAGATAAAGGTAAGTTTCGAATCAACTCATGGAGAGTTGATTCTAAACGATCGTAGCTGCTCTCAACCGTCGTATCAACCGATTCTACAATTCAACTCCACTCAGATTATTGTTAATCTTGAGAACATATCATAAAATCAACAAAAGAGACCGTATGATATTCCGGCGCACACAAGACGTTATGTAGATAAGTTAACACGTATCCCCAAAAACTATGATTATTTCTTTCAGAATTTCCAATAAAGGAAAAATATATGTTGTGCTTTTGTGACATCTGAATGGTAATTAATTAAGAAGACGACACTGAATCGGATCCGGGAAAGATAATTCATTACTATTTTTCAAAGGCCTTCAATTTCGAGCGTATTCATTTCTATAAATTTTATCGATGGTTCGTTCATCAATTTGACGGAGTTTGCATTTCATTGAAGATATTAATTAAAGTGAACATTAAGTGTACATTAATATTACTTACTTTCATGATGCTTGCTAACAGTTTTCACTGAAATATCCCTCGTTGCGCGAAGATAGAATGTATACTGATGGACGTTCATTTTAAGAAGATTCTTTGATGTCGTCGACACTTATTTTTATTTGATGTTCCCATAGACTACGCGAATTCCAATATCCCTTGGCAAACTATTAAACTATCGAGATTTTCTCCTGGACGTTTAGTTCAGTTGATTCTATTTTCAAACACTGGTCATTGTCAGAATCATGTTGAACAAATAGTCTACGTTTTTGAACTGGTTTTGCTTCTCGCGTCATAGTTCACCTTTATCGTTCGATATATTGTTTTGTATAGCCGATGAAATGAAACTTGTACACCTGTCCATAGGGTACAAGCTGTATTGTGTAGAGCCTATAAAGTGGATAGCTTTTATCAAAACAAGGATAATAACATTCAAGTACAACGATACACATATCATACATTATCGGTATTTCAGTTTAAAAGGAATTTGGCACGAATAATAGAAATTTGTGTATAAAAATTTAGTTGGGGCGTTGCATTGAATTTTTTATCTGACTCGAGTATTAGGTAGGATCAAGAAAAGTAACGACAAATCTTCGCAGAATCTTTCGTTCTAGGCTGCGCTGATAGTGGCAGTTATATTGCATGCAATACAGCAATGCCTGAATTGCATCGCCGTGTGTTGTACTGCCATATCCCTTACCCTCCAATAACTCCCTTCACTTTATTGTTCGTCTGCTTTTTGTCATGAAAAATATATGAGAAAATCAAAGTTTCAGTGGAAATTTAATTAACGTCAAATAACAATATGGCATCTTCAACTGCAGGTCATGTCAGATAGAGATCCCTCTATACTTAGATGGTATTTCATGATACATCTAACACCCTTACCTAATAAATTATGGTCTCTCATCAACGATAAGGTGAGTTTGTTCCTTATTTCACTACTGTTCATTCAGCAATTCCGTTAGTCGCTCATCACACAACAGTTAACTCGATAAGTTCAACTCCGATATTTGGATTACCAGTTGGATTTGGACTGTGGATATGAAGAAGGTTTCATTTTATGTGAGATGTAATAAAGTTCGAACGAATCGAGCCCTACAGCAACAGGGTGTATTGTACGTCGATGTACTGTCCGTCTAAACGAGCCCTACATGTATTGTACGTCGATGTACTGTTCGTCTAAGCGAGCCCTACAGCAACAGGGTGTATTGTACGTCGATGTACTGTCCGTCTAAACGAGCCCTACAGCCACAGGGTGTTTTGTACGTCGATGAACTGTTCGTCTAAGCGAGCCCTACAGCAACAGGGTGTTTTGTCCGTCGATGTACTGTTCGTCGGAGTTGCACCTTTGACCGGCTATGGATGATGTTGCCCAAGAGTGTACACTGAACCGAGGACTGGACGCGGTTGGCCTCAGACGTTACACTGAACAGGTGATTGAACAGCGTGTTGTTTTATACGAGGTTGGCCTCAGACGTTACATTAAACAGGTGATTGAACAGCGTGTTGTTTTATAGATATTCACAGAGGACTGCGCTTCTACTGCCGATATGGGTTAGATACACAAAGTTTACTCTTTTATAATACAATAATTCTCACAGAGTTAACAGAACAGAAAGGCATTGTGATCTGAGATGTTTCAGACTCTGGTGTTCATCGACAAATCTCTGCAATTCCAACAATGTCTTTGATTTGTACTATAAACATGATAAAATTGAATCAACTCAATAATTCGTGATCATTTTATACGTAGAAATATTTGAAACAATTGATTCATAAACAAAAATTGGTTCATGTCAGCCCACAAACACGTTGAAATATAATAATAGAGCTCGTACATGCCTCGGATAGAGAAAGGATTTTTCAGTCACTGGTTCAAGGCACGCATCATCATGTTGAGTGAGAAATGTTAGAATTTAAGAATTTACATTATCAACCAGCGCTATTTCAGATATTTCTAAGAAACTTCTAGCGTAAGATGAACCGTTCTGGCAGACATGAAGTAAAATGTGGTTAGTACCTGTCGTTTAGGAGACAAACAGCAAGAACTTTACGGTGTTCATCCACTCATGGCCCAGTTCAGTGTTTCAGTAAATTTCAGTTGGGTTCAACATCAACACTCAATACATTGCATGATATTTAATTCATTTGTTTTAGAAGAGTGAAACTTACGTTGATTAGAAATGTAATTGCGACTTTTTTAATGCGTTTTCTTTTCTTGAAACCAAATGACCTGGCATTAATAAAGGCCTGTTTTGAACAGTGGCTATTGAATTCATAAAACTGCTATTTAGATACCATATTATACGTGAGCGCTCTCTGCAAGATCAGAAATATTTGCGGATGGTCTTCTGTCAGCGGAAGATACGACTGAAAGTGAACATGTTGATATGAATTGCATCAACCAATAATTATTGACAACAAATTAAAATTTGAATCGGTATAATAATTCCTCATTTGAGTGATTCAATTGCCGAAACAAAGAGTACTGAGCATTGTAATGCCTTAATCAATAACTCTAATAGAATTGGACATCACAATATTACAGACTGAATCTCTCTCCACAGCACGTCTACGTTTCCTATAAGCGTGCGGCGGCAACATTAATGGTGACACATATTACTCATTGCGGTGGAAGAGATGGCTGCATGGCACGAATATCCGAAGAGTAGGACAATCAAGCGATCATGAATTATGAATGGCCTACATTAGCGAGACGACCAATAGAAACACAAAAGAACGGACCGGTCCAATATGCTACTGTTATGCCTCATTTGATCTGGCACCCAGACAGATGCAACGACAGTTCTTTGAAGCAGTTGGAAATGGCTCCATTGCACGGAGTTGTTACACTGTAACACCTCTCAATGGTCATCAATGGAGTTATAAGTTAGCGATATGTATATTTGTCTCTATCGACTAGGCTGTCTTGTTAAATCCTTAGTTTCGTAAAATGTCCTGATCGAGCAGGCTAAGAAAACTTGTGAAAAAAAGCTCCTGACGAGTTCAAAATGTCCAAGTACAAACGTAACAACGCCACGTTGATAGGCATGGACTTTTATTACAGTATTCATTTCCTATACCAATACATGCAAGTCAACTTGACGCACCACTGAACTGTAAAATAAATTGCTATTCCTCATGATAATTGCAATAGTTTCCTGTTCAGGAGGCGACAATCTGAAAAATCTACGGACAATTCTCCCCATATCATTCACCCTAATACATATCATTATTTTTTTCAGTATTTTCTTTAATTAAATCAGCAAAAAAATCTGAGGAGTTAATAAGTCGGGTGTTTATATGTTAGAATAATAATAATTGTCGTCTCCTTCTGACCATCACAAGCAACAAACACGCAAATTATCGACGCAAATATTATCAATTGCCGCACCGATTAATCGGTTGTATCTCAGCGACGATCTCGGTTTACATTCAAAACCTAACTGAAATGTGATTTTATGATGTATATAACAGATTTCCTCTCATAAAAACTCTTAGTGTTGTACGAGAGGAGACTTTTGATCCTCCTATAATTAAATTCTTGAGTTATACTTCCAATCTCAATCATCAAGTCCGACAGAAATTTATGTCCATAAAAGAAAGCAGACAGGCACCGCGGCAAACAGGGCATAAACATTATTTATTGGCAGTAAATCTTCACGCTTCGGACCTTTACCAGCACTGGGGTAGTTGGTGGAACTCTCAGGGGGTTGCGATGAGTGAAGGGCTGTATAGGATAGGATTGATGACCGGGTCAAGGAAGCTGTACACTGCGACTGACTGATGAGTGAAGGGCTGTATAGGATAGGATTGATGGCCGGGTGAAGGAAGCTTTACACTGCGACTGACTGATGAGTGAAGGGCTGTATAGGATAGGATTGATAGCCGGGTGAAGGAAGCTGTACACTGCGACTGACTGATGAGTGAAGGGCTGTATAGGGTAGGATTGATGGCCGAGTGAAGGAAGCTGTACACTGCGACTGACTGATGAGTGAAGGGCTGTATAGGATAGGATCGATGGCCGGGTGAAGGAAGCTGTACACTGCGACTGACTGATGAGTGAAGGGCTGTATAGGATAGGATTGATGGCCGGGTGAAGGAAGCTGTACACTGCGACTGACTGATGAGTGAAGGGCTGTATAGGGTAGGATTGATGGCCGGGTGAAGGAAGCTGTACACTGCGACTGACTGATGAGTGAAGAGCTGTATAGGGTAGGGTTGATGACCGGGTGAAGGAAGCTGTACACTGCTACTGACTGATGAATGAAGGGCTGTATAGGGTAGGATTGATGGCCGAGTGAAGGATGTTATACACTGCGACTGGTGACGAGTGAAGATTTGTATCGGTTAGGATTGATATTCAAGAGAATAGAAGCTGTATACTGTGAGTAACAGATGAGTAAATGGCCTTATCAGGTAGAAGTGATAGCCACTTGTACCGGAAGCTGAAAACTGGGACAGACAGAGAAAAGAAAAACAGTATCAGGGAGGATTGATGGCTAAGTGAATAAGGCGATACCAACAGAGTGTCAGCCTTGTGAAGGGCTGCAGCAGGTAGCAGTGATATCCCCTAAATAGTGCCAACCAGTGAAGGGTTGCATCAGGTAGCAGTGATATCCTGGAGGAGAAAGGTTCTGTGATCTTTCATTTACTTTAGCAGTGACGGAGTTCCTAATGAACGATGGCAGTGCGGCCTTGTTAGAGTCTTGAAATAAATTACAGCCTATCGCACGGATGATCATGATGCATTTGATACCTTCTTATACAAGCACGTTATCAGCTAGAAGGGATCTTTTGACTCCGTCTCTCAAGTAGTAATATATGGTTACGGTTCTGTACGATCATTTCGGTTCTTGAACACATAAATTGGACCTGAGTATTTTTTTCAAATATTTTCCAGAGATGACCCTAAAGTCTGCACTGTCAATTAAAATTGATCCACGGAGTATGAGTAATGAAATCAACATGCTGCTAACGTGTTCAAAATGTTTCCATTTCTCAGAACGTGACCCTCATTATAAGATGCGAAACTCGTTCATGGAACGATTAAAAAACTTTTGATATATGGCTTATAGATGGACGCAATAAGCATGCGGACAATTGGTCAGAATTCAATCTGTTGAAATGTTATCGATTTCATTAGCATTTATGATTTGGTACGCTACATACAGTGATGCTAATTGAACCCCAATTAATGTACATTATACCAAGACATTCAACCTGAAATTTATCGTTAAATTCAACCTTCGGTCCTCGCCAGGCCCGACCATCACACCCCCCGCAAGAGGTTTTTGATTTTCTCACCCATCAGCTTCGCCCTTCTTCCATCAACGTCACGCTTGAGTGCCCGCGGCCTTTTCCAGGCTGAAAAATGTACATGATTAGCGTCCATATCGCCCGCCGGCTTCTTTTTCGTTTTTTTATTTTTCTCTGATGTTCTTAGATACAAATGTCTCACCGTATCTAATGCATGACTGCATACTGATGAGCAGTGCGGCGTCACAACATTTTAAAACGATCCCCTGATAAGCTTGAACAAGTCAATGATAAATGTTTGCATCCTCATTTAAAATGATGATTTTCATCTACAAAAAACTATGCTTGGATTATGGAAATGCTTCCGTTAATAAACAAGTTATTTTGACATTGGGGCATATTCATGGAACACACCGACACGGTGTGGGTAAAATACACATAAAGTGCGTAAGTATTCAAATGATCTAGAAAAAACATCATACAACCTTAAGACACTTTAATTGATGGAATTCATTTGAAAATAGGCGATATTTTCCTATGCTACAAATGACACAAAATTAAATTTCAACTTCAAAATGCGACCCGTTCTTTTGAGTGGAGGTCTGAAGCTTCCGTGTGATGCTTGCAACGGCACGTCGAACGTTTCCCTTGTTCATTTCTGTTGCAGTTTGGCCTAGCAGTTCCTCCAGATGTTCAATCGTCCTTGATTTGTGTTCGTGGACAATGTATTCCGTCTCTCCACCAAGCCATTAGTCGAGAGAGCTGAGGTCGGTGCATCGAGTGGGCGGATAGAAATGCGCGACATTATTTGGGGCAATGAGCAGGAGCACCATCCCGCTGATAGTAGAATTTATCCGACTTAAACAGCTGGCTATATTTGTTTCTGAAAGAGACTGAGTTACTTCTCGGAATTACCTGCTAAGCTATCTTCAAGTCGCTTTCCGATTTTATAGGACAAATCTCCTAAGTGTGTAATCAACCACCGAAAGGAGCAGCCTAAGTCCGTTATTGATTTATCTTAGCCGGGTTAGTACAGAGTTGTCACTGATTATTAATTCGCAGCGGCATCACTACTGATCAATGTGCAGTTGGTCTGTTGTGAACCAATTGTTTTGAACCACATTAAGCTGCAAGCAAATGGACGGTCACTCTCTTGCTGCAGATATAGGTTGTGTAGTTATTTTTTGATGATTTTCAAGCAAACATTTTCTCCGATTGCTAACGCGTTTTGCCCTACATTTATGGTTCATTTATCTAGTTCTACAATATACCAAACATCGCTAGTGCTTCTTGTCCGCTCATCTCTTCTGTTCCTGAGCCCGTTCATCAAGGCCAGTGCTTTTCAACCCCGATTCTGGTTCACCTGACCAGAATATCAAGTGGGCCCATTTTACCATCACTTTGACCTAATTCCGTTCCACACTTCTTTAATCTTCCTTCCCTCACTATCCAACCTTTCTAGTTCCTGTTTAACCTGCTCTACCATTTTTCAACCCTTGCGCTCCATCTACCATCTGCATCTCACCGAACAGTTTTCAAATGTTGAATTCATTTCCACGTAATCCTATCATTTCCTGCTTGCCCAAATAGCTAACTGTTCATCCTTTCTTGCCACCCTCCCATTTCTGTCCCCTCACGGTAGTGTCTCACTGTTCGGCGTATCCTTCCCTTCACGCCCTTTAATAATACTATGCATCATCTGCAACGCCCGTTCCACCTCACCTTCAAGAATGCCAGCCTGTCTTTTTCAGGCTTTGGACTGAAATGCTCTTGTTTTTTGTGAGATCCACCAAATGGGGTCTCACATGGCAGAGAGAAGAGGTTGTAAGGAAGCATTTTGAAGTGGAATTATTTCCATTTCTTGAGATGGAGGAAGCACACTGAGATTTTAATCATTTACATCTGCGTTGAGATTGAGGATACAAATAATGATCCAGCATCAAGAAATGCTGCCGACATGATGTGCCAGGGCATAACGATACCAAATAAGCACCATTCGACCGTGGAACATTCAAGGAGGAATCTAATGAAGGATAACTAACTGAATCAACATTGGCAAATTTATTTTGAAAAATTCGCATATGTGAAACTCCTGTGGAGTGATCAAGTTTATTCATAGAGAATTATGCTGGGATAGTTAGGTTGTGAGAAAATTATCATCCGAAGGACAACAATCGTATCAGAGGAAAAGAAATTTAAAAATGTGATTAAAAAAAAT
>SDVV010005027.1:0-19588 GCA_016164225.1 Gammarus roeselii | reverse complement strand
TAGGTATATATATATATATATATAGGTATATATATATATATATAGGTTAATGCTGTCGCCTGAAACGAGCCTACTGGTGTAATTATGGGCAATATTTCAACTCACAATAAAAAGACGGAATAATTGACCCGGGCATTCATACGAGTCTATTTACCATTCCGTTAATTGCGTCGCTGGCACAAAGTCGCCCACTACGCATTCCTCTCGAGTTGAAAACTGATGCAAGAAACTGAGAGTGCCTCAGATACTGTCTTTTTTTCCGAGTAAGGTCTATCCTAAGATGACATTGTCAACGCCCTTAGTGACTAAGTTATTGACACATTGTCATAGGTCGTGCAGTATCGAAAAAAAGATTGACTGAGTCTCATCATTTGCTACTCAATCATTTGCCAATCGCCACGAAAAAATGACATGGAATGGATGAATTTAGTGAGGCGGTATCAAATAAGAGGAATAAATAAACTAATAACTAATCTGTAAGTTTAAATGTCGAACAAAATGTTCTCCGATCACTAACTTGATCCATACCGTATACAATGTTGCCCGAAAAGTTCTCTGATCACTAACCTTGATCAATACAGTGTACAAATGTTGCCCAAAATGTTTTCCGATCACTAACCTGATCAATACCATTTGCAAAACCACACATTTTATTCGGTTTTGAATTGAATCATTTTGAATTGGTGATTGGACCAATTCACTAGATTTGTCGAATGTTTATTCTATAGTGTGTATCAGATGGTAGATCCTTAAGATGTCGAACGCTAAACATCAGCCCTGAGGCAGTTTCAACGAAGCATACGTCTTCATAGACCAATCCTTCTGAGGTATGCGAGGAAATGATTCCCTGGAAATGGTATGTAGCCAGTTTATTGCCGGCACTGACAGAGAGTAAAGGGAAGCTAAAAGGAGCAGCTAAATGAGATAGGGACTATTGCAGGGAATTGGATTACTGAAGATGTGAGTCCCACTGACTCACGTTGCCATTTAGTTGGTCGGTGACTTGTTACGATTCATTGCCTAAGGATTTCTGCCCTCGTCTAAGGATTGGTGAAATTAGGACCAAATCAAGTCTAGTAGTTAGTCAAGCGGACACAGGGAAGGGGTTCATAACTTATTTATTATTACGACTGTTATTGGACTACCAGAAAGTGTGAGCCCAGAAGCAATCGGCGTTAACGAATTTTCATAATCGGATTATGTTCTTTCCCATAACCGAATTTGGGAAAACAAATATTAATGACATCCGCTGAGCTGAAAAAAATAGGAAAGTTTTTAAATTGGAAAAAAATAATTAACGTCACAAGTAGGTCGATTCATTTTCATCTACAGCGTTCCTGATGAGGATCCTTGAGAAACAAATTTCAATAAAAATATGAAGATTATACCATCGCATGTGACAGATGGTCTTACAAAGGAGTTCTCAAGAAAGAGTATGGCTTATCGCGATTCCAGAATTCCTGAGGTCACTAGTAATAATTTGTATATCATCTGGTGTCTCGAGTCAGAAAATCTACCATTGCAATTATTGCCCGCAGATGATCTTTAACGTTGCATGTCAGTGGAGTGGATACAGCGAAGGGTTCAATGCCTGTTCATCGTTCCACTATAGTGGGAGGATTAATGCAGGTGGGGGGCCCACTGTCGTACGTTGCAAGCTTGAAGATTTTTGACCGAAGTAAAGAATCACAGAGGCTAAAGGCCCCACTTCCCAACGTTGGTAGATCTAATGACATTTTTCAAATCCCATGCATTCCTTAATTCCGCATAAACTACTTTGCCAATCAAGAAATACGAGTGCCCACCATTTCTTACCTTTTTTTTTAATATAGCCTACGGGTAATTCAATGATCAAGGGGATTGATATAAAACTATTTTCTAATTTTATCAGTGATTAATAGCAAACAATTTTATAAAAAGAAACCCAGGTTCAACTCGCAGCGTGCACATAAGGTACCCGGCATTAATACATGCACGCTCGTTGCAGAACGGAATCCAGCAATGACCCGATCAGCTTAGGTTTAACGAGGAATGAAACTGAGACAATCCCATATCAACATTGTCTTTCTGTGTCTTTTTCTCTTCAGGTGGGGATTTGAGTTGTTTCGAGTTTAATTGGTAAATTCGATTTTCTATTATAACGACTCCTTTCTTAATCTGTTATAGCAGAAATTGCACAGACTCACGATGCTCCCTCAGACGTTCTACTTCGGAACTAGTTTTCTTACTATCAAAAGGCAAACAAGTTTGTGCCAAAAAGCCTGTTATTGTATTATACCTGAAAACACTTACACACAAAAGACTCTCGTCACCAAGTCACGCTACCTGTAGGTATGTATCTCACAATCATTCAAGAATTGCACCGGATGGCGACCACTCGCTTCTCCTGCAATGAGGTTGTCTTCCCTCCCTTTCACATCAGTTAGCTGTACTGATTGAGGCGCCAATTGAGGCTTGGACCGTGGAGCTGAGAAGCAAAAGACTCAGTTTATTTGGTGTTTCAATTGATGCGTCAAGTGTTGAGTAGGCGGCGGACCAGAGATCGAAATCCCTCAATATTTGGCTGCACTAATTAGGTCTCCAACGTATGCTTTGTAGTTGGTTATATCATAATTACTTGATGAGCATACATGACGTGAAGGGATGGTGAACTTTTATTTCAATGTTCATTTTAATATTTTGATTAGGTCGATTCTGTAAAATGTCCTCATAGCGCTGTGTGGAAACTATTACCTAACATGATTTTATTTGAATTAGATTAAATAATTGAGGCCACAATAATCTACCGCACTTTCCAAATGAACTAAGAAATAGCCTGACAGAACCATGTTGGTCCAATAATAATGTTATGTGTAGGCTTTTTACTTTTTTATCACACTAAATAATCACATCTCAATATATGGCATGCGCCTACTCCAGCAATCATGGATGTATGCATGCTTGAATGCGACTAACAAACAAACTAAAAAAACAATGTTTTGATAGTGTGCTACTGAATTGAACATCAAATGTTCTGAGCAGTAACCGGTGAAGCTTCATCAAGGACCCTAACTGCATCAACAGTCCTTTACTGTATTCGGTCGGTGATAGGAAGTCTGCCTTTCACATTTTCTCCTCATTCGATCACAGGGCATCAAACGCTTGCTGTTCACGAGAAGCGTCAGCAAATAACATCGCAATTCTAAAAGGGTTCCATCCCAATCCACTCGCTGTATCATCCTAACGAACATAGTTTCAGGGACATTTTACGTGGCAGGCAAGTACTGGCGCCCATCAAAGCTGTTGACGACACATGCATTGCGCCATTCACGCTTTGATGAGGGAACAGCGGGACTGCCTTGCTGTTTGGAAGGGCTGACAGAAATTGATGAGTCATGGCATTGCGATGGAGGTGGGACAAATATTCGGAAATTCAGATGTGCGTTTCATTTAAAAAATCAATTTGGAACAATACTAAATTGTAATTTGCTGAGCGTTTGAAATATTACCAACGTTTCTCTGAAGACCTCAGTATTCTGGAGCAAAAATAAACGTGAGGTTGAATCTGATAAGGATCTTTATGGAAAATCATTGGTGACAAAGCAAGCTACACATATCGAACTGAAAAAAAAAAAAAAAAAAAACGATAATACTTAAACGAGATGCTTGTCGACATTGTTTTCTCTGGCGCACTTCAATAACAATGTGTTCTCATTGTGGAGTTTTAAGCTAAGTATAGTGGAACGGCGAATAAAGTCAACTGATAAGTTCGTTGTGTGGCCAAGAATGCAACTTTATCATTAATGGCGTGCAGCGAATGAGGCTCAATAATAAGCAAGGAATTTATTTTCAATGTGAGTGTACGAAGAGTTGCTGTCGCAGTTCCAGATATGCATGAGGTAATCGATTTGCTTACTAAATTTTACGCCCTCCACGTCAAATGCACAGAAGCTTCTGTTCAAAAGCCATGTTTCTAGTTAAGGAGGAGTTGATATTTAAGATCTAAAATAATTTAATGAATATTCGCAAAGTGAAGGCATCACTTTTTTAGATTGACAATCCTGACACACAGTTGGAATACGTGCGATAGGTGAGATAATGCACCATGGAGTAGGCTTCTGCAATAGTCCACAATTATTTGGGGCGCTGTTTCCCGGATCCTCTCATGCCGACCTCAGCTTAAGTCAACGCTCCATTGAGGCGATGAGTTGCTTCTCCGAACATCTCCTTGTTGACAACTGTCATCGTCAACGTTCCCTTGAGGATCTGAGTTTCATTCCAGGATCCCCTCCTGTTGGCCTCCGCTAAAGTCAATGCTACCTTGAGGATCTGAGAGACTTTCAGAATTTCTACCTATAACACGTCCTGTAGACATCTCTATAGGTATCAGTTTACGAGGGGGACTGATAACGCATTCAGTAGACAAGACTATATGTCAGTTTACGAGGCGGACTAATAATTCATTCAGTAGACATCTTTATTTGTGTCAGTTCACGAGGCGGACTAATAACGCAATCAGTAGACATCTTTATTGTGTCAGTTTACGAGGCGGCTAATAACGCATTCAGTGGATAGCATTAAATGTCAGTTTACGAGGCGGACTAATAACGCATCCAGTGGACCGGATTATATGTCAGTTTACGTGGAGGACTAATAACGCATTCAGTAGGCAGGATTTTATGTCAGTTTACGAGGCGGACTAATAACGCATTCAGTAGGCAGGATTATATGTCAGTTTACGAGGCGGACTAATAACGCATTCAGTGGACATGATTTTATGTGTTTACGTGGCGGACTAATAACGCATTCAGTATACATCTTTATTGTTTCAGTTTACGATGTGTGCTAATAGCGGATTCAGTAGACATCTTTATTGTGTCAGTTTACGAGGCGGCAAATAACGCATTCAGTGGATAACATTAAATGTCAGTTTACGAGGTGGACTAATAACGCATTCAGTAGACAGGAATATATGCCAGTTTACGTGGCAGACAAATAACGTATTCAGTAGACATGTTTATATCAGTCAGTTTACGAGGCGGGCCAATAACGCCATCAGTAGACTGGTTTACAAGAGTCAGTTTACGAACATTTTTGTGTATTCACGAAGATGTATTTTATGGGAATGGGTGCATTATATTAAAACACGCAACGAAAAAGAGTTTGATGGAATATATGTAAGTTTTCATGTTAAACAAAATAACTTCGATGATCAGAGTGGAGCGAAGTGTTTTGTTTAGATCTGTTTAATCAGCACCGCAATTTAACTCATATTAGATTTTATGTTGAAATATAAAACAAAGTTATTTCCAATGACATGATTTATGATAATAACCGTATTCGAAGCTAATATTTGATTTACACAAATATAAATACAACAATCGGTTGTGGATAAAAATATCATGTAGCAGAAATTCCACATGCTTACTTACATTGCAATGTTAAACTGTATCTAATATGATCGAGCCCGCTTGTTCCACGTGTTGGCATTTCAACACTAATCGAAAGACGCATTACAATATCTCGCTGATGTACGAGATCATCAGCAGCAGCAACAAGTTGACTTTAATTCATCTCAACTTCACACATTCTCACAAGTTTTCACACATTTCCCCATATTGTAACACATTTTCAAACATGACCACACATTTATACACACTTTCATACATATTCACACAATTTCATTTACACTAATTTCACATATTACACACATTTTCATACATTTTACATACATGTTTGCACCTTTTTATATATCACAAATTTTCACAAATTTCACCCATTTACACACATTTTCACAAATTTTCATCTAATTTCATACAATTTCACAAATTTTCATACATTTACACAAATTTTCACATATTTTCACATTTGTTCACATATTTTTACAATTTTTCACTCATTTTCACACATTTTAGTCAATTTTCGCTCATTTTACCTACTATCATGAGTTATACAAAATTTCACACATTTTCGGACATCATCACACATATTCACTAATTTTCATTCATATTCCAAAACTCACACATTTGCACACATTTGCACATATTTTTAAACATTTTCACTCAGTTACACACATTTTCCCACGTATTCACACAGTTTCACACATTTTCACAAATGCCCACACTTTTTCAAAATGTCCAAACATTTTCACTTTTTTTACACACATTTTCACTCATTTACTTACGTTTTCATACATTTTCTCATATTTTCACAAATTTTCACACCTTTTCACACCTTTTCTACATTTTAACACATTTTAACAGATTTTCATATACAGTATATTCACGCATTTTAATAAACTTTCACATCTTATTACACATTTTCACGAATTATCAACCATTTCCATCCAATTTCATCATTATTCAACCGTTTCTACAAGTTTTCCACAACTTCCCACATTATCATTTTTTTCTCTAGAATTTAACACATTTTCGCCCTCTTTCACACATTTTTTAATCGCTTTATAAACATTTACACACATTTTCACACATTTCCTCACACTTATACTCATTTCCACACAACCTTTCACACTTTATCAAACATTTCCACATATACACACATGCGCAAGCATGTTCACACATTTTCATACATTGCGACAGATTTCCGCTTATTTAAACACATTTCCACACACTTCCCAACAGTTCGAACATTTTACCCATTTCCACCCCTTACCACATATTTTCATGCATGTTCACCATGTATCATAATCTTCCATCAACTTCACACATTTTCACATTTACAAACGCTAAACACATTTTCAAACTTTTTCACGCAATTTCACCCTCTTTCCCCCATTTCTACATATATTCACACATATTCACGTATTTTCACAAATATTCATACATTTCCACAAATGTTCACACATTTGCAGATACATTTTCAAACACAAATTTATAAACATTTCGTACACATTTCCACACATCTTCACATATTCTCACCCAATCCCAACTAATTTCTCCAACATTCACACATCTCATCGAATTTCCACCCATTTCCACAAATTTTCTGACATTCCACACATTTTCACACATTTCGTAACATTTTCAAACATTTTCACACAGTTTCACGTATATTCACACCATTTCACACATTTCCACTCATTTTCACACATTTCCACAAGTTTTCACATATCCACAACCTTCCACACAGTTACACACATTCACAACTTATATCACAAAAATTTATTTATCACCAAATTTTCCACGCATTCTCATCTAGTTTCACCCAATTGCAATAATATACACACTTTTTCACCAATTTACCACATTTCGACCAATTTCACTCATTTACTCTTTTTCCCACCCATTTCATTCATTTTCACACATTTGCACACAGTTTCTCACATTTTTTCCAAATTTCAAAACATTTCCACACATTTCCACGCATCTTCCCCCTCATTCAAACACTTTCATGCTATTCGGCATATTTTCACACATGCCCTCCCATTTTCACACATTATCACCCGTTTCCACAAATTTTAACCCATTTTCACATATTTTCTTACACTTGTACACATTTTCCCAAATTTTGCATTAAATGAATTGGTCTAATCAAATGCGTAATCCTGAAAGGAGTAGTAATCATTCAACTTTCAGAATGATAAAGTCTTATAGTTGTTTGAGTTTTTCTGGTTATTGTTTCTTTGAAACACATGCTATTGATATGCTGCTTATTTATGTTAATTACTTTAACTCTCAACAAAAAGTCAAACGTCAATATAAAATGATTACAGCATTTGCTATCCTTTATGCAATTCGAGCAGCTAAAAGAAGAAAATTTCTACTGCGTTCAAATGGTGACCTCACTGGAAAATGAATCAAGTTCGAAAGGAATTGCACTCAGCCTGCTTCAACAATTCCCCAAGCCGTTGCCAGGCCCATTAATATTATGTGTCCCTCGTCTCCCGCCACGTCTTTGTCCAACTTAGCCCATTATTGCCCGACTCACTTCCTGCCCTGAATAATATTCACCTTAATGGTGCCGGGTTCAGAAGGGGCAGGCGAAATGCAACGTTGACCCTTTAAATTTATAATTGCGATTGGTCAGTGAGGCTTATATTGAGTAGGATTTAATGCGGTTCACAGACCCAAGAGGAGAAAAGAGAGGAATCGTGGGAAGGTCGATACAAATTATATAGAGTGTGATATTGGGAAAATTTTCGTATCCAGGAATAGAACCAAGGTTGCTGGCATGACCGAACAGCAGGCAGTGCACTTTGCACGAGGCCACTCAACATGAAATTCGAGATTCGATCTTTCGCCAACATTAAACGGTTTGGTTTACACGACCACGCTATCATCTGTTATCGTTCTATAACCCAGGTACCATTCGTAAATGCTAGAGACAACGTAACAACTATGTCGTATGGACACTGATATGAATGTGCTGTGACAAATAAATAATACTGGATATTGACATTTATATGCTGCAGCAAATGGTTAGTACTATCTCAAGGAAACAGGACGACATCGAACATTTTGACATGCGTTTCATCATCAAGGAACAAGCGAATTCTTGTTCCCAGCTTTTAGCAGTAAATACTGCTCAAAAGACGCAGCTATGATGAAGATTAGAAGAAGACGGCCTTCAAAAGGTGCCGCTCCTTCATGGTAGATGATGAGGGCGTGACACAAGAACAGCTCTTTAAATACATTATCACGCTCTTCAAGCTGACTTTTTCGCAGTAGATGAAGACGTCGATTCCATCATCAACAAAATCTGATAAGGATGCATTGTCAACACTACTCGTCCCGGAATAAATCCCGCCATCTCAGAGCACATACAATTTTATTTTGTGATAGCACATCGTTCCTGTCTCGAATGCCAAGGGGCCGCAAATTCACTCCGGGAAGCTGGTTACACTAAGTTTATATATATACATGCTTTATTGCACAGACCTCATTTTTTCCATATTTCTTTGCATCCTGATAAATAAACTAATTCGAACACGATATCGGTTTTAATCAGTTATCATATATAGTGTTTCTTTCGTCATAAATTTAATGATAATACTTAATCACGGTATTACGCTTTATTAGAAACATCAATCGCCGAATACTCCGTGAAAGCTGTTCTATTTAATATTTTGATTTGCTGCTATGTTTGTTGATGTTTCGCTGTTGTTTCTCCAGGACAGACACAATCTTAACAAGACGTATGTTCATTATCACATCATTGAAAATTACAAAACACAATTTCGCAATTTGTTCGCACATCATTGACTTTTGGTTCAATAGATTGCGTTTTTTTAATAGCCACTATTCTCTGATTGTCCCCAGAGGATGCGAAACTGTCTAAAGACTTTTGCTGTGTGATCCACCCTGGCCATTTGATTCCAATCTATTTCAATCCAATGATCAGTAATTGTATTACTATGATTTAGTTTCAATGGTACCCTGAGGCCCCGCTTTGTCGATGATACTGAGGAATATGTTTTCCGGCATGGGAGGACATGAGATAGCACGGACACTGGTTAGAAATTCTACCTGTAACCGACAACCTTCTTAAAATTTCCAACGGCAAAAGATTGAACCAATTAATAGAATTTTATCATTAGCAGCCCCAGAAGTAAAAATATTATGCTGTATTCAAAGGAAGTCAATCACTGCTTAATTTAATTAACAAGTAATAGGTAAAAGCTGATTCGAATGAAAATGTACACTATTTCAGTCTGCATACGGATAAGCAGAAAATTATGATTAAACGTCGGATTTTTATGACGAAAATTTGTCCACACAAAGTCATCGCAGAATCCTCGTCTAATTTAAAACGGCAAACATAATTATAACTGTGAAAAGAGCTGAGAACGAGCGAGGATGAGTAAACATCGCGCCGGCAACATTAAGAGAGTATGTACTGTGCTTTAACATATATTTATACTTTCAGATGTAGGGTTGATATTCTTCCGCATGTTCATTCAGCTTCCTGCCTTGGCATACTGACATGCTATTTGTTACTGCCACTTTTCATAAGGAACATGTCTGTCGAACATCATATAAATTATCGTGAATTAATTTTCCTTCCCTAACGTGATGGTATTGAATTGCATATGCAAATTTTATTTGTTGGATGATAAATATTTATTGCTTTTGTTGTTGACATTATATACGTCCCGCTGTTCTTCTCCACAGCATGCCACCTGTTCACCGTCATCGATTCACAATTTTCCTCGCCCCCCGCGAATAGTTACCGCCCACCTTCTCTCACCCTTTCACTATTCCTCCTCGTCCCATCCCAAAGTTGACCGCACGAGCACCCCACGGAATTGAGGACATGAGCGTGGAATTGATTATCGGCTCCAAAGAGCCGGTAAGAGAAGGACTCGAGGGCTTTAATCAGACACCATAACCATTACCCGGGCTACGTTCTCAATAAATGCATTCACTTAGCGGGTGTAGGAAAATCTGCCTGGGCTCTAACTCGTGATTGACAGTATGCACCTGCATTAGTTTTGGGTGTACACATTTGAAACAAAAATGTGGCAAATTATTGGATGTACATATTTAAAATAGTTCTTACAGAGTACCAATAAACATCGAACCAAGTACTGGGAGAAACAGTTACTTTTTAGCAGCAAATATAGAGATGAGCAATAAATAAAATGATTCAATGTATTCGTGTAACCCCGAAAAAATAACAGGATTCAGTATCATCATACTGCTGTATCATCTATCACATATTTCAGTAACATCTAATTTTTTGTGTTTATTTTTCTTTGATGGTGGAGAATGTGGAAGGGAGGTATGGCCTTTTCGGTTGAGAAGACAATTAAGAAAACCTGACAGGTATGTGCTTGGAGCAGTAGCTGGTGGTTGGAAACATTTTGTTCACGAAGTAAGATATCCACAGGTATACACATGGTTTATGACGGCCCATGGTGATGCACTGGTGGAGACATGGATTTTCTGTGGATTTTGAAGAGAGTGTGAAGGGCTTGCTCCATCTACTAATGGAAAAAAATTAAGAGTGGAACAACAATGCAAAACGGAGGTAGTGAAGGTTGGTGAACAGAATGCGAAAAGAAGAGCTAAGGGGATCCAGCAGGCGTTGCGGGAGGAATATAAGAGCGTGAGAGGGCGTGGCCACAGCGGTCTTGAGAAGCAATGGACGACGTTCAGGGATGCGTTGTTAAGATGTGCGAAAAAAGTGTCTGGTGTGCGCCGTGTGGGCAGGTACAGAAAAAAAGGGCTGCAAATGTAAAGAGAAGGGATAATAGGTAAAGATAGTGAGAAAAGATGAAGCGGTTGGTGACGAGAGCAGCCAGGGACGCTGTTACCGGGTGTGGTAGACGGTTGTGCAAAAAATTGAGGAAATCTAAAAGAAGTTTTGGAAAGTAGGGAAGTGGGGGAGAAGTGGGGAGACAGGTAAGAAGGAAGTAGTGACAGAAGAAGACAACCAGTAGTTGTTGGAAAAAAATGCTGTATTGGAGAGGTTGGCCGAATATTTTGATGTGTTGTTGAATGTCGTGGATGTCGAAGAGACTGACGTTGTGGCTGCGGATGATGGTGTACGAAGGCCGATTATAGAAGCGAAATTTGTTTCAAACATAACTAAGGTAGAGGTGCAGGATACGGCTGAGGTGATGAAAACAGAGGAAGCCCATGGTTTCAACAGCGTTTCGATTAAGGGCCTGGAAAGAGGAGGTGAAACGATTGCGAATGGCTAATGAAGGTACTGAGTCTGCGTTTGGTGTCAGGCGTCGTGCCGATTGAGTGGCGCAGTTCTCTCATTGTCCCGATATAAAAGGGCACATATGAACAAAATGAATGCTGCCACTGGAGAGGTCACAGTTTGATATGTATTGTTGGTAAGTTGTACAAGAGAGTGCCGATCAAAAGGGAAACAGAGACTGCACGATTTCTGCAATTGACGAGGAACAGTGTAGTTTCATGAGAAGTAGAGGGCTTGCCGATCAGATTTTTGCGACGAGAAAACATCGTGAAAAGTACTTTGCAAAAGGAAAGGAGTGTTCTGGGACTTCATGGATCTGGAAAAGGGCTACGACAGGGTTGACATGGAAGCGCTGTAGAGGGTGTTGCTTTTCTGTTTGAGTGGTTCAGAAACTCAGAGCGTGTGTCACAATGAGAAGCGAAAGCGGGACTGAACCAACGCCGAGTTATGTCTCCCTAGCTCTTTTAATCAATATGGATGTACTCGTCAGGGAGATGAACGCGAGTGGTATGGGTCATGGCTTAGAGCTGTTGGAAGCGAATGGCCGTAGTTGGCATTTGTGTCAGTAACTGTTCCTGAATGATGCGGCACTGGTGACGGATCTGGATGCGAAGTTGTGGAGGCTAGGGTCGGAGTTTGGTAGGGTGCATGAGACGAGGAAGTTTCTAGCAAATGAAGGTAATATAAAAGTAATAGGATGTTCGAAGAGTGTTGATGGAAACAGAATTAGTGTCCTCAAAAGCTCTGGAGAAAACTGAACTTGTGGAAGCGGATGTTAAGCCGCGAATGGAGGAAGGGTGTTAAGTGTTGTGTGCATTGGAGAGTCTAATGAGCTGTAAGGCGTTGGGGATGAACACAAAGAGAGAGTTTTATGTGGTGGTAGATGCCGCAACAGTGCTCTACGGAACGGAAAAGAGAGGCAAAGAAGGTTGAATGCTTTCGGGATGGGATGTTTAAAGAGGCATGGCTGGAGTGACGCTCTGAAACAGAATCAATAACGATACTCTCCGAACTAGAACGGGGATGCCGAAGAAGTTTTAGGACAGAGTGGATTCGCATATTCTGAGAAGGTTCGGACTCATGGTGAGGATGGATGATATGAGATTGGTGGAAAGGGTGATGGAGGTGGAGGTATGGTACATCGATGTTTGGATGGATGTATAGCGTGAAGCAACGGCGATGAAGGAGAGACATACGTGTGGAGGTAGCGAGAGAGCGTACAATGACTAGGCGTCAGAGCGAAATTATTGTGAATGGATGTTTTTTTGATTCTACCCTGAAGTCATGTCATGTCGTTCAGAAACGGGTTGGTCCCCTCCACATGTCGTTGAGAAACGCAGCAAAAGTAAACCAGTCACACAGTTGGAGCTGCTGCTAACACTGACCTTAGACCGCACTCATGACTCACTGTGTGCGTTGCGGAGTCTTCCGGTCAGACCATTAAGGCAAAAGGGCTAAGTTGTTTGAGTGTGAATGCGTTAGAGGAGTGTGAGGTTGCCGTCGGCCACCTCCTCCCAAGGAAATTTACCCTATCTCTGTAATTTTTCAATTAGATTTGCAGACATATTTTATGAAACTAATTTCCGGGTGGTAGGCAGAGGTTAGTCAAAAGAAACGTTTTAAACCCCAAATATTTTTTAATTAACGGGTATGTTTCATCTACCAATCGAAGCTAGAGAATGCAAATTTTTCTTGGTGTACTTTTCTTTCCAAACTTATTGATTTCAGGTGTGATAAGTTAACCGCCAAATCCTTCAATCCCTAAGACCGTGGATCACATGATCTGTTACAAAAAGGTCCTGCCGTCTGCTGTGTTTGGGCTAAAAAGATTTTTGACTGTTAAGTGGATGACAGTCAAAATTAAGAATCTTCAAAATTAGGAGAGCCATAATAATTTTGAAATACACTGTATTAGAATGGTATATTGCGTTTTAGTATTACCAATTAAACTATATGGTTTGTAACGTCATTTGTATTGGCACATCTTCAACAATCACTCTGTTTGTGTAGCTGATTGATTTTCAAAATTATAATTAAACAATTCAAAGGCTTTACAAATAGGCATGATTTTTTTTATCCTGTTATTTAGTGCGCCGTAGTTTGTGGATGATACGGTGCTTGTGGAGATTCGAATGAGATGATGTGTGGACTAAAGTTGGAGTATGGTAGACCGAGTCAGAGGAGGGAGCTACGGGTGAAAATTGTACGTAAATCTATATTTATGAGGTGTTCGAGGAATGATGATGCGTACAGACACAGTGTTCGTCCGAATGGAGAGTTGTTGGAGGAAGTTCAGTGTCTAAAATAAATGGGCTCTCACTTGGTGAATGCTGGACATGGGGGGAAACTGAGGTTAAATCCAGACTGAACGACTGGTGCAAAGTTTGGGGTGCACTGAGGAGTCTAATGACGTACAAGACTGTGCGACGTCATGAAGCGATGGGTAGTTGTCTCAACTGCGCCAAACGTGGCTGGGACAGGGTAGGGGCCGTAGGAAGGGGGAAGTGGGGGCAAGTGTGATAGCAGATTAGTGATGAAAAGTGTGTAAGGGGTATGATGAGTTGACGCTGAATGATCTGTTTAATAAGTTTGCTGTTCGAATTTGAAATGGGATGGTGAGGAAGTTCAAGGACATAGAAGATTCACGTGTTTTGAGGTAGTATGGATACATGGTGTGGATGGATGATTGAAGATTGGTGAAAAAGAGCGATGGAAGCAGGGGTGAATGTTTGTCGGGCAAGAAGAAGACCGAAATGATTGTGGACGGATAGCGAGAAGTATGTTTTTGGGAGGTGAGATGGAGGTATGGAGGTAGCGAGAGAGCTTACAGTGGATAGGCGTGCGTGGAGAATGATTCTGAATGGAGGAGTAAGGACGCGGCTCAGATGCGCTTTCTCATCACTGTCGTTTCTTTGAGATTCGAGATGGATGTGGGTGTTGGAGCACCCCGCCAATTATCCCCCTGAAGGAGTAAACCAGTGAACGCTGTCATGCCTGTGCTGACACGGTTTTTTAATCTCCTCCTATATATGAATCTGAATTTCCTTGTGAGACGATTTGTTACATAGTGGCAGTGTAATATTATGTGATGTAACATCATCATGGACACCTTGTAGTAGTCTTGCCAGTTTGAAGCAAGCTTCGAGTCTGGTTAACTCCCAAAGTATGTTTTACGATTCGTATGATTTCACTTCACCTTACTGAAATAGCTTGGCACAGTCACCCGAGTGAGTGTCGTGGAGAGGGTCTGAAGTGAACCCTTGAGCCTTTTTTCACTGTCTATTGACAATTGCCGGAGTGACTTTTGCACGGAAGACTGCTCGCAGAAGCATTTCTAATCTACAGACCACGCACTGGACGGAACGGTACAAAGTTTATCTTCCTAAAACTCGGGAATAGCAGTCATCACATCAGGCAGGCGGTGAAGTGAAGTCCTCCATCAAACGCTGTAACTGTACCGTCTAACTCAGGTCTTGCTTGCGTCAACATGTCGGCCGGTCTGTTCGCTGCCAATTAATATTCCTGAAGCTTGTCGACTGCAAACTTCAGGGAAATGCTCGCGTAGTTCCAGGCATGGAAGACAAAATAAATTCAAAAGTTTTGTTTGAAACCATCATTCCAAATTAAGATACGTATGCGGCACTCTACGATTGATTCAATCGTTTTATGTTGAATAGCTGATATGTGTTTTCGGATACAATGAAATCTAAGAACTTCAATTAGTTATTGTTTTTTCTATTATTTATTGGGCCTGGCTAATAAATTAGGCTCGTCTAATGAAACACCATCATTCCCGAATGAGATGTCCCATGCTCAATAATTGATAACATGTGTTTAATATATATTACGTACGTCCTGTTATGTAATGCATCGAATTAGCCGCTATTGCATGAGCTGAGGACATTTGCATGCATTTTTTTCGTGAAGTGCAGGTATGTGACCTTGAAATGATCATGTCGAGGGACAAAGTGTAACAGCGACTGAACAACCCGTTCAGATTGGCTGTTTTAAGTCACCCAGGTCAGTATCTCCCAAAATAATTGGGCTGTTACACACTTTGACATTCTAAACTCCGGCATGATGGAGCTCAAATGAAAAAGTTCTTGCGTTTAGCTCTAAATTAATCGTTTTCTGAGTATATGTATCATAGTTAATTCTAAACATAATTGTAGTTCGAACACTTATTTAAATATCTAGTTAATCTTCATATGAATGAAATATTTGTTAACTTCTCATCATAAAAGGAATCCGCTCTAAGTCGATATAGAATAAATGAAAGAAATCATGTTCCTGCTATAACATGAAACACTTGCATTTTATTAAGAAGGTACTTGAGTCGACGTGTCGCCATTACATAATATTGGAAAAGAGTTATGCACACAGGATTTCACATCACAATTCTTTTATATAACATGTGGTAGGTACTGTAACGTATAGTGAAAAGCCTCTATAGATGCATCGACCACAATTAGTGGGGTTATAGCATTATCCTATGACCCCGTCCGTATCACCCACCAAGGTGATCTATGAGAGAACTGGCAATCAATGGAGGCAGTAGTGGGTAGCTTAATAATATTATAAGCAATTGATGTTTTATTTTATTAGTAAATGAATATTTTCGTCTCCATCTATATATGATGAAATAACTGATTCACAGAATACGTGTTGGTCATATGGTTTGTAAAATATTATGTATTCAGATTCATTCATTATGTCAAGTTTCGATTTTCAGAGTCACACAATGGGAGAATTTCTGTCAGAAATAACTTGCTTAGCAAAATTAGATGGAGATCTTACAATGCCTAGTCCATGATATATTTTCTATAATGTGATTGAAAATAATTTTGGAGAAATAATTCTAAATAATGTAATACATAGCACTGAACTGTTTCTCCAAATTCTTTGTTACGTAGTCTTCTTGAAGGTCAAAGGAATTTATATAGTCATGTCATGTTGACATCAAACTTCAAATAATGACGACAATAGTTGTTGTTATTTACTGAAAGAGTTCTACAATGAGGAGTCGCATGTAAAACTCTTTGGAATTATCACCCGTGCCTTGCATCAGTTGCACCAGTGAGAGATTTTTGGGAGCTGTCGGGCGGTTTTTATCTGAAACCCGTTCTCCAACGTAGATTTTAGTGTTGTTTCAATGATTCGAAGGAGTGGAGAAGACAAGCAAAATCCATTCATTGAGAACTTTTTTTTTCAAAAAGAAACTAACACGAAACATGGGATCAAGGGTGGAAGACCATTTGCGGTTTGTCGCATGTCCGACATGCAGAGAGTTTTTGTTCCGAAAAATATTCAAATCGTTTTACGATACTCATATTGTGGACGATACAATTGTAAAGTGTAACAAAATACAGTCAATTGATGGGTGTGATTGTGAATCATTTGACTGAATAATTTCATAATCGATTTTCAATTAAATGTCTCTCAGACTTGCAACCACCATTAAATTCGAAACGAAAAATGATTTTAACCGTTACTGCTTTTGAATTCCCTATGTAGTTGCAAAAAAAATATTATATGGGGAAAGTTTGAATTTATTTTGAAATTGCAATTGTTGCCAGTGAAACACACCCGAACTTGATCAATCAACGTTATGACGATGATTAATATGCATATTAAATTTGTTTTGGGCTCGTAAGTTAGCCAATAATTCTCCAGGATCAACCGAACACAATTACAGCAGGTGGGAATGAGATACTTGTGTCTATATTGTTGTGACGTCAGCAAGTGGGAGTGAGATACTTGTGTCTATATTGCTGTGACGTAAGCAGGTGGGAGTGAGATACTTGTGTCTATATTGCTGTGACGTCAGCAAGTGGTAGTGAGATACTTGTGTCTATATTGCTGTGACGTCAGCAAGTGGTGGTGAGATACTTGTGTCTATATTGCTGTGACGTCAGCAAGTGGGAGTGAGATACTTGTGTCTATATTGCTCTGACGTCAGCAAGTGGGAGTGAGATACTTGTGTCTTTATTGCTGTGACGTCAGCAAGTTGTAGTGAGATACTTGTGTCTATATTGTTGTGACGTCAGCAAGTGGTAGTGAGATACTTGTGTCTTTATTGCTGTGACGTCAGCAAGTGGGAGTGAGATACTTGTGTCGTTATTGTTGTGACGTATAATAGAAACCTTATGTTTTTCAGTTTGCAGGTCCCGCGAGCTTCTATGAATCTTTGATTTGGAGTGCCATCCTAGGAAATGATGACCAAATGAAAGAAAATGAAATAAATCTCATAGGAATCCTACTATTCCCAAAATAAATTACTTTAATCTGTACTCCTTTGTCCTTCAAATTTTCCTCCAACTGCAGCGAGATGGAGCCAAATCAACAGTTACCTCAGTGAATAACACTGTTTATTTAGGTAACATTAAAATACTCTTCGGTGGTAAGGAATAATTTTGTCCTGGGTACAAAAGTTTCAAGAACTTTTCAGACCGGACATTTCAATTGTCATCATGTTGCTTAGTATTGTTAGTTACGTTCAATATTTATCTATATTGTATAAATAGCAAGAGGTTTCACGTCAAAATCAAAAACACTAACTGAAATTACAAATCAATTTTAAAATCATTTGATAGTGATAAAGGAAGTTGGAAGTTTGTAAAACCTGGCATGACCTGTTGTGTTCCTGTAAACAAAAGGTTAATACAAAAAAAAAAGAGAAAATATTGAAAAAGCCATTGAATAACATTTAATGTATAATCTTACTTCAATTTCAATTGCATTGTTTTTTAATAAAAGCGAATGAAAAACGGAAGCAACAACAGGTAACACAATTGTAAACGATGGGAACAACAGGTAACACACTTGTAAATTATGAGGAGAACAGGTTACATGTATTGATGATGAATTCAATTACAACCATTCTTCTATAACAGCAGATTGTCAGTACAGGCTTACTGTATGCGTGAACAAAACAGTCCCTTATGAACTAAACAATTTTATTATATGATGCTTACAAAGTTTTTATCAATTTGAACACGGTGAAATGACATCAAAGTAGATGTTCTGCTTTGAATGGGACCCATTCAAATGAACGCAGAATGGACCTCTTCCGCTCAAGCTTGCAACTTCACGTCGAACCAATTCCGTGCTGATTTCCGTCACATGGTTGTTTCGTTAACCTATTTCGTGCTGATTTCCGTCGCATGGCTGGTTCGTTCGGTGGCTGCTGGCACCTTGCGGGAATATGACGATAAAAATTCACGACATGTGTTGGGACTTTGAGAAAGAGCTCGATCCTGTTAATATTAGAATTCATCCGACATAATACGTAGTCACAATTTTTTACTAAAATCCAAATGTCTGATGCGTAGCTGCTTCTATCAAATAAATGTTATCAGCTATTGTGCAAGACTCCTTTTGGGTTGGGTGAATTCAAATTATTAGAGTTTACATAATGAAATTTCAATTGTTGCTGTCCCTACTGGAAAAAATGTGAGTTGTGTGCCTCCCAGGACAGTGTCTCAGTGTATCCCCTATGCCCTTGACAGCCGACAACGCAACTCCTCTGTAATTGATATGACCAAGAATATCGAAGCTCTACATGGAACGCCTTTCCTTTCCCTCGGCTTACACTGAAGAAAAATATTCAACCCATTGCGATTCCACGCGGTAAATTTCCTGGAAGACTTTATTTTATTTTTGTGCAAGGTGACACGGTCTCGATCGTTTTTCTTCTGGGACACCAGGGAACAACACGTGAGATTTAGATAAGATTGACGATGTAAGCCCATCGGGAACACAACGAAGTAAATTCTCAACATGACTGATAAAATTGGCTTCTGGAAACTTTGTGAAATGTGGCGGACACCACCTGATATCGAAACACGTTATAGCTCCGACGCACAATGCATATCTACTCACAAATGTTCTTTTGTTCTAATTCTGCCGATAAAATGTCTTTGATTTGAATACATATATA